>VDFB02097282.1:0-53450 GCA_007258455.2 Sequoia sempervirens
AAAAATGGAAAAGTGACAGCTCCTTTCTGTTTTGGCCTTTGGATATTTTGATATGTCTCCAAATGCCTTAGAACTTCCAACAAAACCATTTTGTTGATCGGATAAATGGGTAGTCTATAAGGACGTCCTGAGAATCCTTGAATCCTGATGTAAGTAAACTTGGGATACTGGATGAACCAAGATCCATATCTGCCAATCAGACTCTTGGCCTCACGGGTGAGTCTCTGATGTGTTCCACCTTGGAGAAGTCGAGTGATGTACATAAGGAAGGCGTCATGTGCTCGTCTGAAATGTGACTTCTCCTTCAGCTGCAGCTGTGGATAACAATCATAGGCCTTGAACTGTCCTTCGCCACTGCCGACTATACCTTTGCAAATCAGGCCAGCATACTTGTAAGTTCTGGCAAGCGGGTATATGACATAAGAGCTCATATGAAAGGTTTTAGTTTCTTCCAGGATGATTAATTGTTCATGGAGACTGTCACTGATCATTCTAGACCAGTTAAACATCTTGACTCCGGAAATTATTTCATCAACGAAATAATACATCCAATTTTCAAAAGGCACACCATGAGGATTGCCCACTACTCTATTCAACAGCAAGATGATGTCGCCATATTCTTCTTTGAAATGTGTCCTGACCAACTTCTTCAGCATTTTCCCCATAGTAGGTCTGGGCTTCAGCAACCAAGTCTTGTTTATATTTGAAGCACAAAGGTCTTGCTGATCTTTGTAAAGTCTGAGTGCATCTTCCTTGGTTTGATAGGATGTCCAATTGTAAACTGGAATTCCAAAGGTTTCTTGAATGGCTAGCTCAGTCAAGTATGCAACAACTCTTCCATCAGGAGCTTCTATCTGTCTTTCCCGTGCATTATAATGCAATGCACATTCCAACATAAGTTCTAGACATTCTTTTGTTGGCGGAAATCCAGCTACATGAACAATTCCGTTGCGCATCATCCTTCTTGCAATTGGCGTGGGCAAATGTCCATCACTTCCGTACATTCTTTTCTTGAACTCGTAGAGGTCAACATGGCCAAGGTTGGTGTCCACAATATGCTCCCATTTGGATTTAATCTTTGACTGCAGCTGCGCACCCTTGCTGGCAAACTTCATTTTTACCTCCTAGAAAAATAAATCTGCAAGAAAAAGCAAAGAGAATATTAAAATTTGAAATTTAAATTACTCGAAAAATATTCCAGCTAGTTATCAAAACAAACTTCGTGAAGAATTGTGCTGGAAATAAAAGAATTAATGAAGTTGCTCGTGCCAAAATGAAGTAAAGAAAATAAGTCTGCTTGGCTTCTCTGGAAAAAGTGAAATGATTACGATCACAATGCCAGTTGGGATGAATTTACTTTCTTCACTTTGCTTCAAACTTTCAACTTTCTTGCCTTAGACAAATTTTCTCCTCACACTTTTCTTTCAAAAATCGAATGATTGCAAAATGAGAAGTGAAATCAATTATAAAGATGAGAAGTTCGACTCATTTAGCAAATTTCGATTGTTTCCATTATATCGAGTTTGAACTTGGCCTGGACTTAGCTTCTGAATGGCAATTTTTATCTTCAATGACAGTCTCCGGGAAAGTTTCCAAATCATGCGCTAGTTCAGTAAAGTTCTTTTTTGTCTTTTTCCAATTTTGATTTTTTCAAAGTTTATCTCTTTGGGGTGTTGAAAATAAAAAATTAAAATAATTATTTTATGCATCGTTTTCAACCCCTTCATTCTATGGCAAATTTTATCTAAGGCAAATTTGGTTTTCAAAATTTTTCTTGCCGTTTGCCTTAGGCAAATTTTTTCTTTCCAACTTCATTTCACCGTAATTTTTATCTTCCAATTTTATTTTGTCATAATTTTTATCTTCCAATTTTATTTTGCCATAATTTTCTTTCCATTTTATTTCGCCATAATCTTCTTTCCATCCTAAGTCTCAGGTGAAAATGCTTTAGACAAATAAATGTTAAGACTTAGGAAAATATTTATATTTTCTCTAAGTATGGTGAATTTTCTCAAAGCCAAGCATATTTTTAATTTTCCAACGTCCACACTTAGGCAAAATTTTAATTTTTTATCTTACTTCTCTTTGATGTGGCGGACTTCATTCATTACTAAGCCATCTCCAAATTCCTATGGCAGACTTGCTTGAACCTCTTGCCACTTTACATGGGCGGACTTTGCTTAGTCTCAAGCCACTTCCTTAGAGCGGACTTCCTTCATTCTCATGCCATTGTCTAATTGCCCAAGGGCGGACTTACCTCATGTCCATGCCATTGTCCATGGTGCAAGGCGGACTTGTCTTAACTTCAAGCCATCAGCTGGGCGGACTTACCACCTTTCCATGCCATCCAAGGGCGGACTTTACTTAGTCTCAAGCCACTTTACATTGCCAAGGGCGGACTTTACCTCCTGTTGTGCCATTCTCCATTTGTCCAAGGTTGGGCAGACTTGGCTTTAACTCAAGCCATTGGCATAGGGCGGACTTCCTTCATTCTCATGCCATTCTCCATTTGTCCAAGGCTAGGCAGACTTGGCTTTAACTCAAGCCATTGACATAGGGCGGACTTCACCACAGTTTATGCCTTTCAATGTTGCTTGGCTGAAACCTTTTGCCATTGACTTCCTCTTTCTCCATGCTGGTTGGACTTCCATGAAACCACACTTAGGAAAATTTACCATGATCTCTCAGATTTTTCATAAATTTTCCAAATTTCTCCATGGATTTTCCAGATTTTTTACTATTTTCTGTGATTTTTTGAACTCATTTTTCCAGATTTTCAACATTTTTCTGATTTTCACCATGAATTCATAAAATTTTCAAATTGATTTTTTGAGAGTTCTATTGAGTTTTTGGAACTTCTGAGTGGATTTTCAAAATTCGGGCCCCTTCCAAATATAGAAACCTTTCCCAAAATAGCAACTTTCCAAAAATAGGAAGTCCAGAATAAGCCAAGAATAAGCCAAAAATGCCAAAAATAAAGTCCCTAAAAAATAGGGGGTCCAGAGGGGCAATCCCCAAAAAGTAGATGTCAAAATTGATTGAAACGATAGTCGATCTTCATATCTCGGGCCTCCTAAGCACGATGATGTTTGCACAATGATCTAGGCTCAAATTCACTTACCTGACTCGAGTGACTATTCAAAAACTCAAGCCCTAAACCCCAAACGGAGACCAGACAAAACCAAGATGCAATGACAAAACCCTAAAAGGCAAACTACGAGGGTCCCCATCTGCAATGGGGCGATGTGTGAAGTGGGTCACAACAGGTATGTTAAGGTTCTTTTTTGGGATGCTATTGCTCAAGTCGATGTCAATGGGGTGTTGTCCTCCTCGATTGAGCTTCAAAGATCTATTAGACAAGGTTCTTCTTTGGCTCCTTCCCTCTTTGTTATTGTTGTTGAAGCTTTGCATTATGTTTTAAGACATAATTGTCTAGGGCCACCCCTTAAAGGTTTATCTTTGCCAAATAATGAGAGTTTAATAGAATGTCAATTTTTTGACAACATTGCCCTGTTTACTCTACATGACGAAGCTGATTTTAAAAACTTGCAAAAAATATTGGAATGCTGTTGTAGTCCTTCTAGATGCAAAATTGATGTGCATAAATCCAATAACCTTAGTTTGAAGGAGCATCCTCCTAATTGGCTTGTTAATAATGGGTGGGAGTAAGGAGGTCCAAATAAACAATTGAGATATCTTGGCATTCCTTTTGCCTTAAGTCCTTTGAAGCACATGTGGGCCTACATTATGAATTAGATAGTTAGAAAAATGAAGAAGTGGCATATTAATTTTCTTTCAATTGCTAGAAGGTTTCATGCGTGCCAAAAGCTTTTTTCCTCCTTTGTATATTTTTCTTCTGCTTGGTTGCTATGTTCTTCACATATAATGTGCTTTGAAATGTTGGTTAGAGCGTTCCTCTTATTCGATGGGAAGGTTAGTAAAAGAAGGCATGGGTCAACTTGGATTGGTGTTGCAGGCCTAAAAATTTCGAAGGGATGGGCCTAAAGAGTTTGTATACTCAGGGATTTCTCTAGTTGTGAAATGTAATTTTGAGCCCTGGATGGATATCAGCCATGGAAATTATTGTGAGGCATAATATTTGTAGTAATTTCCAAAATCTAGCCAAAATGTAAAGGCCTCAACATTGTGGACCTTTTGTTTGGAAAGTTTCAAAACCATATTAGTGGATATGTGGTATTTGGTTCAATCTTGTAGGCCTAGGAACAACTAAAGAAATTTGTGGTGGAATGGGATGTTAATAATATCAAGAATGACCCATTTTACCCTTTCAAGTTTATATGTTGATCTATTGAAATTAATGGCAATCCTATTGTTTTGCATAAGGGATTGTAATGTCCCCTTTTTGGGATAACCCTAATTTTTGCCCACAATTTGCTAATTCAGAATTTATATAAATTCCTTCTTCTAATGACATGTATATATAGATATTCCTTTATTTATATTTGATTGGTATTCTTATTTATCTATATATATAATCATTCTTTATTTCCAATCTGCTGCTTTCCTGCATACATATCTCTATCTCTAATCGTTTCCAATTCATATTCATCACCTATTCCTTCTTAAATCTGTATTCTATTCTTCCTCTCCGAACTTCATATATACTTCTCTTATTCTCCACGTAAACTTCTCCCCAAATCCGCATATACCTTTATATCTGTCCTATTGTTCTATGCTTCTTGGTGGATGATCTTAATGTATACTCTATTTGCTTATATATTCTCCCTTTTGCAGATCTGCTCCCATATCTATTCTTATTCGCAACCCTTTGATATATTCCAGTTTGCAGCTCTGTATTACCTTACAATACATGAATCTGTCCTATTCTTCTTGTGCTGATGGCTATAATCTCGACTGATTTGCTTTGCTTGAACTGTCTATATACTCCTGCGATTTATTGGGTTAAGTCTGAGACCCTTTCTAGATCCTTCCTTCTGATTGATACTTTAGAGGTGCAGAATAGGCACCATAACATAGATGCTACTTCTGATCTTCCTAATGATCACATGCAAACAGAGAGTGACAGTCTTGATCGCCATCTTTGCTTAGATACACTTGATCTATGCGATTCCCTTGGGACTGTGTGTCTGATTTTATCCTTATGAATTTGCAGTCGGGATGATGTTCACTCTGCTCCCTTATGAGTGACCTAGTCTTCTAGACAATATGTACAAGTGCCTCCTGTCTCAATTCCTCTATGCCTTCGATTCCACTTACCACCTTTATTCATATCTTATCAAGGGGGGTATGTCTTATCGTGGGGGATGTGTCTTCCTTTCTCTCATGGGATACGCACCTCCTTAAGAAATCATTGCTGCCTTTAACCGTAAGATTAACTCATCATAACCTTAAGTTAATTAGTGGATCAAGAACCGTCTTTAATTTACACAACCAAATCCCCCCTTTGAACAGCAATGACGTTTAGATATCATCGACTCCTTATTAACTGCTACACATTTCCTAATGGGTTTGATGAGGATAGTATCAGACTAAGGATCGGTTATTTTATCCACCGCCACCATCTTATGGACATGCTACCGACTTTATGGAAATGATAAGTAAATCCTCATCCAAGTATAAATAATAATAATTCCCTTTGTTTATTTAAACACTCCCACGATGAAGCCAGAATACGGTGCTAGCAAATGAATCAGATAAACATATTACACCTTCAATTGACATTCTATTGCATAGAAGCCTTGGAATCCAATGGCAAGTGGCACAAAAGACATACTTGCTGGAGCAACGAATAAATGGAAGGAATTAATATGTTAGTGTCTGATACACTAGTCATTCTCACTAATGGTCTTTGGTGGAATCGTTCAATTGTTAGACTTAGAGACACACTAGCACATCAAGGTCTTTTTGATCATATTCTCGAAGATTCTCAAACACATATTCAATCATTGGAAGGATTGGAAATTGCCATCACTATACTATCTTTATTGAGTGTCGATTATGGCTTATCTCCTAGTCACTGCGTAGATATCCCAATGTTCTTATAACCCATTACTTGCTATATGTGATGATATATTTATTATTTGATGTTTCTTGTTAACACATTTATTCTTATATCTTTGAATATTATTATTTTTATTAATTTTTCTATGTATATTATTATAATCATAATATAATAATATTTAAATAGAAATTCTTTATAATTATAAGAAAGTTCACAATATATCTGTATATCTTCATTTATTATCTCATTCATCTATATTTTGATGTGCTACCTATTCGGGGACATGACAATCCTCCCCTCCCAAATTTGCTTTTCCTCAAGCAACCTAATATTTGAGTGATCAATACATCTTAGCTCCCCAATTGGGAATGCCCTAACTTATACCTTTAATCTAATAAACAAGGCGTCAAAAAACATCTTCCTCCGGATTGAGGTTCAAACTAAAGGCTTGCACACAGATTAGAACCATGTTACCATAATACTGGTTAGTTGATCCTTATCATTCACCCCAATAATACTAAGAGGTAGGTTTATTAAATGTTAGTACATTCATGGTCGACTATTAAATCAATCAAAGTACTCTAATATCCTTGGAGGGTTGTAATGTACCCATTTTGGAGGTAGAGTAATTTAATTAAATTAATTAATTAAGTTTTCCAAAATAATGATATTTCATGAGAATGACTAATTGATTATTTTAATTAAATTAAAAGTGGTATTAAATTAATTATTTATAAGGTTATCTGAAATATTCCGAGCCAATTTTTTCGATTTTTTCAATAATCAGATTACAACATTATAATCAAATACCCGTTAAGGTTAGGAGATGAACCCAAACGTACTGAAACAACTCTAACCAGTATGGCGCCGATGATGGCGAGCATTGGTCAGAGGATCTTCTATTCTAGATGCTAGAAAGGGAACTCGACGTCAAGTATGTGCTACCCAATCCAATGCGGAGTGAGGGGCGACCATATGACGGAGTGATTACAAAAAGCAATGCTTGAAAAGAAATGCTGAAACTGGAAATACTCGACACCCAGAATGTGCTTGTTAACCCAAGATGGGAAAGTAGCTACCATAGGGCGGAGATTTAACTATTACAATAACTTCGAAGGAAATAAAGCATTACAAAACAGATTTGAGAAAGCTTGACAAATACTGCCAGTACTACTGTCAGTTTACAAAGAGGATCATTCACTTGCCAACAGCTTGAGAATCGGAAAGATTAGCATTGCATTATAAAGAACTCTTCTTAATTCAAAATGGAAGAGCCAACAAGACAACTCTCGAATGAGCAACTTCTAAATCTGGTTTTTGTTACAAATCTGCTCTTAAATGAATAACCAGCAACCTTTGAAATCATTCATACATTCATAACTCCCACAAATCTCATCTGAATAACATGAAACAGAATGCAATATGCCCTGATAATGTTGGCGCCTAAACCAAGACTCAAAAAACAGATCAAACAACCTCTAATTATTAATGCACGAATTTCTATGCAATCTGCAGGAGTACGGCTTCTTGAAATGGGTGATCTGCTCTTAAAAATTAATGCAAACTCTAAAAATTCTACAAACTGGGGAATATGGGCGCCTAGGTCTAACAATGACAATGGGTTAATACCCAGAACAATATTTTTGGTACTTTTCAAGTTATGAGCAAAAACATAAATCTGTTGTGCTAAATAATGCAATAAGCTGAAACCTCTAACATGCCAAATCGAAACTAACTATGCAATGAACTGAACACACAATGTATGACTAAGATGCACTCACAAGTAGTCTGAATCACCACTAGATGTTGTCTTGCAAACACGAAGCGATGCCCAAGCTAGGAGGCCTTCATTCCTCGAAGCAGTTCCAGAGCCAATCCGGCAGCATAACAGTATAGTAGACAAAAGATGTGAAATGATGCTCAAAGCCTCCCTTTTATAATTTTCCAGTTGACTTCACGAAACCCTAAAATCCACTTTCAAGCCAAAACCCTAATCTCCTCAAAGATGGCGTACTTTTCCTTCAAGGTTCAATATTTGATATTTTAATTAAATGCCATGCTTTGACTTTAGTAATAATTAAAATAATCCTTAATGAAGGCGCCACCCTCAAAAGACCACCTTTTTAAAACAACATTAAGTCAATCAACTAGGCCAAGGGGTCAACGTCAAAATATAATATTTAAAATGTGACTTTTAATTAAATGACTTAACTTATTTCTCCGAAAGTGCCCTGAAGCCAATACTGAGCAAGTCAACTGACCAAACTGAAGCAGGAAGTCAACCAAGCTGAACCCAACTGAAAAGCTGCCAAAAATAGAATTTACTAAAAATAGTAAATTCCGGAAAATGCTTTCACGAATGTCGAAGGAACATACCAGCTGCGAAGCTCTGAGAAGTCATGCATCCGTCCACCAACTCCGAGGAACAGAGACAACCTCAAAATAGGAAACCCTAATTTTACCAACCGGGCCCCAGCCCGGGTTTCCAAAAAGACCAGCAGTCCTTGAGAAAGATGAGTTAAGGAAGGGACATTACGATTACGCCCTCCCAAGGTGCTTGTCCTCAAGCAATGCATGAAGCCGGGATCTTTACTTGAGGAATCATCCCACTTTCCCAGTTGCATCCCTCCACTTGGGGTTCTTCCACTTTACCGGTATTCTCGATGGTTCTTTTCCTCGAAGCGTTCTCGACATGTCCAGTATCTCCTGCAATTAGAACCAAGCGTCCTTCTTCATCCAACGGTGGCCAGCATGTGATGAAACAACCACGTATGTCAAGTGCCTTCTTAGTAGGAACTAGCAGGCGTTATTACACTCTGCTATCGAGGAAGGTGGCTCTAATTCATAAACTCTGCCCCAACTTTTCGATGATACAGATAGCCATAGGCGAGGTTTGAGCTTCCTAGGAAACTCCACTCTTCTTGAGAGTAAACTGTCTATAAGGCTGCAAGCGAAGATAGACCATGTCCCCAACCTCGAAAGAGCTTTCAACACGCCTCTGATCAGCATACAACTTCTGCTGATTTTGTGCAATCTGCAAATTATCCTTCAAGGATTTCATTATGTCTTGACTATGCTGCAACAAATCCTTGGCTAGGGGTGCTTTGCTGTCACCAAACACCAAATCTGCAAAACTAGGTGCTTCATACCCATAAAGCGCCAAGAAAGGAGACATCTTAATCGACATATGGAAAGAAGAATTGTAGCAATACTCGCCTATATGCAGCCATTTGACCCAAGCTCTTTGCTGTTCTGACACATAGTTTCTCAAGTAGCCTTCCAACCACTTGTTCACTACTTCTGTTTGTCCATCAGTTTGGGGGTGATAACTAGTGCTTGGAGTGAGCACCGTACCACTCATTCTAAAAACTTCTTGCCAAAACGTACTTAGGAACTTGCTATCCCTATCACTCACAATGTTCTTTGGCAACCCATGCAGCCTAAACACCTCTCGAAAGAACAAATCTGCAACTTGGGCTGCAGAAAAAGTGTTGGTAATGGCGAAGAAATGAGCAAATTTGGTTAATCTGTCAACTACCACGTAAATACAATCCTTCCCTTGGGCCTTGGGCAACCCAGTGATGAAGTCCATCGAAATGCTTTCCCATTTTTGATTGGGAATTGGAAGTGGTTGCAGCAAACCGGCGGGTAAAGTATGCTCATTCTTATTCACTTGACAAACATGACACTCCTGAATGTAGCGTTGTACTTCTCCTTTCAAGCCTTTCCAAGAAAACCTTTCTCGGATCTGCCTATACGTCTTGAAAAAAAAAACCTTGGTGACCAGCAACTGGAATATCATGGAAAGTCAAAAGAATCTTCTTCTTAAGCTTAGAATCAGCCACCAGAAAGATTCTTCCCTTATAATGTATCAGTCCCTCAACCACCTTGTACCTTTCATCATGAAAAGTACCCTCAAGAATGCTGGTTGCAAACTGATTTTTGGCATAATCAGCAAGCAACAAGTCTCTCCAATCTGCAATAAGCTCACACAATGAGCTAAGATGAGGTCTCCTTGACAACGCATCAGCCACGATATTATTTTTCCCTTTGACATATTCAATGTCAAAGTCATAAGCTTGAAGCTTACTCACCCATTTCCGTTGCCTCTCATTTAGGTCCTTCCGGTGCATGAAATGCTTGAAGCTATTGTGGTCAGTCTTAACCACGAATTTGTTCCCCACCAAGTACTGCCTGAACTTGGCTAATGCATGCATAATGGCAAGCATCTCTTTGTCATAAATTGAATATGTCCTTTCGACACCCCGTAATTTTCTGCTCTCAAACACGATAGGGTGTTTGTCTTGCATTAGGACAGCCCCAACTCCTTCGCCTGATGCATCACACTGCAACTCGAATGGCTTGGAGAAATCCGGAATAGCCAAAACTGGACACGAGCTCATGATCTTCTTGAACTTGTCAAAAACAATTTGAGCCTTTTCTGACCAAACAAAGGCTCCCTTTTTGGTGAGATGATGAGGAGCAGCGTGCAATGAATACCCTTTCACAGATCTTGATAAAACCACAAAGACCGAAAGCCAGCTGGCCGGAGTCAAATTCTGCGGAGGTGGCCTCAACTCTTGCCAGTTTTTAGGGATCCATTTTTGCTCCTCGACGCGATGAGTGTGGCCAAAGTCTGATATCTTCCATTTCAAATTAAGCGCATTTTGGAAGCTTTTGCGAACAAACTCTCAGATTCCAAGATACTAAGCACTTCCTTCAAGTGCTTGAGATGATCTTCCCAAGTCTTGCTGTAAATCAGAATGTCGTCAAAAAAGATCAACACAAACCGCCTTAACTGATTCTGAAACACACGGTTCATGCAAGACTGACAGGTGGCCGGTGCGTTAGTCAACCCAAATGGCATGACTAAGAATTCGAAATGGCCATAGTGACATCTGAACGCTGTCTTCTCCACATCAGATCCCCTCATCCGAATCTGATGGTAACCCGATCTCAAGTCGATCTTCGAGAAGAACTTAGCCCCATGTAGCTCATCAATGAGCTCATCTATTCTGGGAATGGGGTATCTGTTTTTGATGGTGCTTTGGTTCAAAGCACGATAGTCCACGCACATGCGCATGGTACCATCCTTCTTCTTCACAAGAACCACTGCAGATGCAAAGGGGCTCTTGCTTGGGCGTATGAAACCCATCTCCAAAAGTTCCCGAATATTCTTCTCGATCTCATTCTTTTGCCTCTTCGGATATCGATATGGAGTTGTGATCACCGGTTTAGCTCCTTCCTTGAGCTCTATGATGTGTTCTGAACCCTGTTCAGGTGGTGGTCCAGGAGGCAAATCTGCAAAGACTTTGCTCTTCTTCGTGAGTAGAGACTGAATATCAGGAGGAAGGTCACGTTTAGTCTCTACAGGACTATCAGGAAGGATCATGCATTCAGCAACCCACTCAGCTTGATCGTGACGGATCAGCCTTGCCATTCTTTTGAATGACACTACTCGAGGACCCCCATTGGACATGCCTCTCAGAACTATCTTCTTCCCATCCGATTGGAACTTCAACTCCATAGTCTGCAGATTCAAAGAGATCTCTCCAAGAGATCGCAGCCATTGAATGCCGAGAACAGCATCAGTATCCCCAATGTGAACTACATAGAAGTCATCCTTGACTTCGTAGTTGCCCAACTGCATGGTCATGTTCGATATTTTCTTGGTGCAAGAAATATGGAATCCATCGGCAACCATGACCTTGAACCCTTCAAACTCCTCTGTTTGCAGCCCCTTCTTGGCTACCACAACTTCATCAATGAAGTTATGTGTTGCTCCAGTGTCGATCAAGGCAACGATTCGCTGCCCTTTGACCATCCCTCGAACCTTGAATGATTCGTTTCTTTGGAAGCTAGAAAGCTGAGCTAAGACTCCTCCACTTTCCTTCTCATTTTCAGATTCTTCTGGAGCTTTTTCTACTTCACTTTCTTCAAAATCAGATTGCTGGTCGGAAAAATCAGAACTACTTTCACCAGCAGAATAGTACTCAATCTGATTGAACTTAACCCCTTTAGGGCAAACATGATCTTGAGACCACTTTTCCCTACACCGGAAACACAACCCTTTTCTTCTGAGTTCATTCAGGGTTTCAGGATCCAACCTGGTGACATGGGAATGGTGATTTTTAAACTCCTTGTGCTGGGGTCTCAAAGGAGGTCTATGCTGAGGCTTTTTCCCTTTATCCCTTTTCTGAAAGGGGGAATTGGACTGAAATTTTGCCTTAGGAGCAGCCCACTCCATGTTTCTTGCCTTCTTCATGGCCTCTTGCAGGGTTGGTGGATCAAAGGCTTTAATCCAACCTTTGAGAGGTTCTGTCAAACCTTCACTGAAAAGAATCACCAATCTCCTTTCCGTGATTCCAATCACCATGACTGAGAGTCTCTGAAACTCCGCAATGTAGGCATCAACTGTGCCATACTGTCTCAATTGTGCAAGCTCTCTGAAATGGATCTCAGGATCTTTTTTCTCAAACCTCTCGATGAGCCTAGTGGTGAACTCATCATAAGTTGTGATAGACCGATGACCCAGAGTAACGAGGCCATGGTACCACCACTCGTGCGCCACCCCATCAAGGTGTAGCGTAGCGAACTTAATCGCTTCTTCTTCTGCCATTGGTCTGAGAGCTAGATAGTTATGCAGCTTCTGAATCCAAGCTCGGGCTGAACTTGTATCACTCCCGTCAAAGTGTGGAAGTGTAACCTTGTTGACAGCTTGGTACAACTCTCCTTGATTTGATGGTCTTCTTTGATCAAAGTGTCTCCCTTGCCCTTTGTTTTTTCTCTTATGGTCCATGAAATCATTGAAGGACATGTCCATCCTGATGTCGGCAGGTAGAGAGTCATACTCTGTACGGCCAAGCCTCAACTGCTCCACGAATGAAGCATTCTCTTCAGGATCTGGCTGAGTGACTACAGGAGCCACAAAGGTGGGCTTGAATGGCCTGGAAGAAATGTAAGTGTTGTTTGACACTGTTCGAGCTGCCTGCTCTTCATGCTGGTTGGAAGCACTATGCTCCCCTCCGTGGCCTGAGTTGTTCTGTGGAGTGGTATTCTGACCCACTTTCCCCATCATGAACGATACCATGTCCATCAAGGCATCCATCTTTCTTTCAAATCTCTTCCCGGGACTTGTAGATCTGTCTCTTCCTTTCCCACTGTCATCTCTGTTGTTGGTAAACCTCTCGTTACCCCCAACTGATCTTTCACCCTCTGCCATATCTGATTCCTGAGAAGACTCCCAATGAGCCCTCAAGACTTCTGAAGCTGTCTGACCCTCTGGAGGCTGATAAAGCTGGAACTGTTTTCCAACCTTCTTGTCTTCCCTGGCAATGTACCTCTTTTCTCTGTCACTCATAGACAGAATGAACACAGGATGGCAAGATCTTGGCTCTGATACCACTGAAATATTCCGAGCCAATTTTTTCGATTTTTTCAATAATCAGATTACAACATTACAATCAAATACCCGTTAAGGTTAGGAGATGAACCCAAACGTACTGAAACAACTCTAACCAGTATGGCGCCGATGATGGCGAGCATTGGTCAGAGGATCTTCTATTCTAGATGCTAGAAAGGGAACTCGACGTCAAGTATGTGCTACCCAATCCAATGCGGAGTGAGGGGCGACCATATGACGGAGTGATTACAAAAAGCAATGCTTGAAAAGAAATGCTAAAACTGGAAATACTCGACACCCAGAATGTGCTTGCTAACCCAAGATGGGAAAGTAGCTACCATAGGGCGGAGATTTAACTATTACAATAACTTCGAAGGAAATAAAGCATTACAAAACAGATTTGAGAAAGCTTGACAAATACTGCCAGTACTACTGTCAGTTTACAAAGAGGATCATTCACTTGCCAACAGCTTGAGAATCGGAAAGATTAGCATTGCATTATAAAGAACTCTTCTTAATTCAAAATGGAAGAGCCAACAAGACAACTCTCGAATGAGCAACTTCTAAATCTGGTTTTTGTTACAAATCTGCTCTTAAATGAATAACCAGCAACCTTTGAAATCATTCATACATTCATAACTCCCACAAATCTCATCTGAATAACATGAAACAGAATGCAATATGCCCTGATAATGTTGGCGCCTAAACCAAGACTCAAAAAACAGATCAAACAACCTCTAATTATTAATGCACGAATTTCTATGCAATCTGCAGGAGTACGGCTTCTTGAAATGGGCGATCTGCTCTTAAAAATTAATGCAAACTCTAAAAATTCTACAAACTGGGGAATATGGGCGCCTAGGTCTAACAATGACAATGGGTTAATACCCAGAACAATATTTTTGGTACTTTTCAAGTTATGAGCAAAAACATAAATCTGCTGTGCTAAATAATGCAATAAGCTGAAACCTCTAACATGCCAAATCGAAACTAACTATGCAATGAACTGAACACACAATGTATGACTAAGATGCACTCACAAGTAGTCTGAATCACCACTAGATGTTGTCTTGCAAACACGAAGCGATGCCCAAGCTAGGAGGCCTTCATTCCTCGAAGCAGTTCCAGAGCCAATCCGGCAGCATAACAGTATAGTAGACAAAAGATGTGAAATGATGCTCAAAGCCTCCCTTTTATAATTTTCCAGTTGACTTCACGAAACCCTAAAATCCACTTTCAAGCCAAAACCCTAATCTCCTCAAAGATGGCGTACTTTTCCTTCAAGGTTCAATATTTGATATTTTAATTAAATGCCATGCTTTGATAAATGCGCCCATCATAAGCTTGCTTTGACTTTAGTAATAATTAAAATAATCCTTAATGAAGGCGCCACCCTCAAAAGACCACCTTTTTAAAACAACATTAAGTCAATCAACTAGGCCAAGGGGTCAACGTCAAAATATAATATTTAAAACGTGACTTTTAATTAAATGACTTAACTTATTTCTCCGAAAGTGCCCTGAAGCCAATACTGAGCAAGTCAACTGACCAAACTGAAGCAGGAAGTCAACCAAGCTGAACCCAATTGAAAAGCTGCCAAAAATAGAATTTACTAAAAATAGTAAATTCCAGAAAATGCTCTGAATGCCGAAAGGAACATACCACTGCGAAGCTCTCTGAAAACCCAGAAAGAATCCGCCATCAAATCCACCAACTCCGAGCAAAGACAACCTCAAAAATAGGAAACCCTAATTTTACCTTCCGACTAGCCTTCGGGTTTCCAGAAAAAGGCCAACGGTCACTAAGAAGATCAGGATTGAGAAGGGGACATTACATTATCAAATAAATCAATAATATAAGGTGACCTTATATTTAATAAATTTAATAAAGTGACTTAAATAAAATATTATATCATAAAGTCACTAAATAAAAATAAAATAATATTATTCTAGAAGCTTCTTGAAGGATTCGAGAAAAAGAATAAATAGAGGGGTTGGCTAAGCTTCTAATCATCCAGTTGTTGAATATTGCTATGATTGATTTCATTGGGGAAGCCTATGGTTTCTGAAGTTTCTACATTTGATCATTGAGACCAAAAGCTTTCTTTGATTGACATAACTGAGGTGGTGAAATATCTTCCAAAGGGTTGCAGAGATTGGAGGAGTTACTCCAAACTTCTCATTGCACAAAATTTGTGGCCAAAGGCCAATTTTGGCTTAGCTCAATTTGAGGGTTTGCTGGAGACATTTTGGTGTATTGAGTCTTCATCGATTTTGCTATAGAAGGATCAATCTGCATCTTTTATCAGTTGATATCAGTTCTGATATAATATTACAGTCATCATAAGTCAGCATATAGGAGCCACAATTTTGAATGAGGCGGCTACACCTTGGCTCGATTTTGCTTGGAGGTAAAGGCGCTTCATTCTTGAGGACTAGACGACCTTGCTAGAGGTGGTTGGAGATTGTTTAGAGGTCAATATTATCTTATAGCTTCATCACATCAGAAAAACAGGGGCGGCAGCTTGGAGGTATCGATTTAGGGTTGAAGGAGATTATTTTAAGTGGATATTGGTTGCTTTTTCAACCACTTTCAAGGGCGATCTTGAAATCAGGTTCCTCATATCATTCACTATATTTTGCATGAGTATTTGTCAATTTGTATTGTCACTGCTGTAGGTAGACATTTCATATCAGATTTGATACTATATTTGGAGTTAATTGAAAGCCAAGAGTCTTGGCATATACATGCTCTTTGTACTTGGGACGTGCATTATAATAAAGGAGTTATAAGTTGGTATTCATGTCTGATATCTTGTTAGCTTGCATGCCAAATGTTTGACATAATCTCCGTTGGCTGGAAGTGTACATTTTGCATTTTAAGTTCACGTATTTCCATTTGGAAAGTCAAAACAAAGCTCCATTTGCATTTAGTCCTTGCTTAGACAATCGTAGGATTCATTTCCAAGCAACTAGACTATCTTGATATTATCTACAAGCATATAAATCAGACTGAAACTTTACACCAGCAAGATCAGCCTTTGCATATGAATTGTTTGACAATATTCCTTGAAGACTAGAGCAGCAATTTTAAATCAGAACTTGCAAGGGATATTACAAGGTTTCAACCATAAGAGAGAATTGGAAGCATGACTTGATGGGGAGCCTAGGATCCATCATGCCAACTCTTTCCCTTTCTCTTATGATTTAGCCTCTTTGGGTCTGCTTAGTCCTCCCTTATAGAAAAAGTTCTCCATTATTGGATGCAATGTCCTCCACTGCAATGTCTTTCATTATAGGCCGTAATGACCTCCATTATTGGTCACAATGACCACCATTATCGGACACAACATCCGCCATTATCAGTCACAATGTCTGACATTATCGGTCGCAATGACCACCATTATTGGTAGCAATGACCACCATTATCGGACACAATGTCTACCCGAAGCTATCCATCTAAGCCCAAGGGCATGAGCGTTCGACCAAGACAACCCACCCCTTGGCCCCGAGCGGTAAGAATGTCTGAACCAAGACAATTCCACCCTTGGAGTGGTGTACTCAATGGATACACTTGGTGTCTCAACTCCTCTAGACCCAAAGGCAATACCCTCAGTTACCCCAGGGGCAAGTACCCCCTTCGCCCAAGTCGTCTCATCTTGTCCCCTCCTGGGTGGTGTATCTAGAAGAGGTCTTCTAATTCATTTTTCCTAGAACAAAATGGTCTACTAGGGTGCCCAAAAAACCCTCTACCCTGGGCCCAAGAGCAGTACACCCCTCTTGGCCACATGTGGCTCCTTGCCATCCATATGGGGTGGTATGCCTAGTGAAGCGTCCTATCACCATTCCCCTGAATCAGAACCATTATTGCTTAATCATGTTGGGAGATTGAGGGTGCAGCTACAGTAGGGTGTCCTGGGCAGTCACTCCCTCTAAGCCCAAGAGCAGTAGACCCCTCCTGGCCCACATGTGGCAAGCCTCAACCATTCATCATAGGGTGGTGTACTTAGAGGATGACCCCAACGTTGTTTCCCCTCCTCGTAGGCCCACAACTCCCTTTGCAATGCTCTTGGAAGGTCTTTTGACTACATTGGTGCATTGGTTTCTGTACATTTCCTCAATCATGGCAAAGTTCTTCCTCTTTATGAAAGTACTCCTTTCCTATTCGCTTGGGCAGTGTCCCATGATTGATAGCCTTTAAAATTTAGATATATAATCTTCAATGGATCCTTCTTGTTTTTACTTTCTTCCACAAGATGGCAAGATTATGCTCTAATACCACTTGTAATGTCCCCTTTTTGGGATAACCCTAATTTGTGCCCACAATTTGCTAATTCAAACTTTATATAAATTCCCTCTTCTAATGATATGTATTTATAGATATTCCTTTATTTATATTTGATTGGTATTCTTATTTATCTATATATATAATCATTCTTTATTTCCAATCTGTTGCTTTCTTGCATACATATCTCTATCTCTAATCATTTCCAATTCATATTCATCACCTATTCCTTCTTAAATTTGTATTCTATTCTTCCTCTCTGAACTTCATATATAATGCTCTTATTCTCAACATAAACTTCTCCCCAAATCCGCATACACCTTTATACCTGTCCTATTGTTCTATGCTTCTTGGTGGATGATCTTAATGTATACTCTATTTGCTTATATATTCTCCCTTTTGCGGATCTGCTCCCATATCTATTCTTCTTCGCAACCCTTTGATATATTCCAATTTGCAGCTCTATACTACCTTACAATACGTGAATCTATCCTATTCTTCTTGTGTTGATGGCTATGATCTCCACTGATTTGCTTTGCTTGAACTGTCTATATACTCCTGTGATTTATTGGGTAAAGTCTGAGACCCTTTCTAGATCCTTCCTTCTGATTGATACTTTAGAGGTACAAAATAGGCACCATAACATAGACACTACTTATGATCTTCCAAATGAATACATGCAAACACAGAGTGACAGTCTTGATCACTGTCTTTGCTTAGATACACTTAATCCATGCGATTCCCTTGGGACTATATGTCTGATTTTATCCTTATGAATTTGCAGTCAGGATGATGTTCACTCTGCTCCCTTACGAGTGACCTAGTCTTCTAGACAATATGTACGAGTGCTTCCTGTCTCAATTCCTCTATGCCTTAGATTCCACTTACCACCTTTATTTATATCTTATCAAGGGGTATGTCTTATCATGGGGGATGTGTCTTCCTTTCTCTCATGGGATATGCCCCTCCTTAAGAAATCATTGCTGCCTTTAACCGTAAGATTAACTCATCATATCCCTAAGTTAATTAGTGGATCAAGAACTGTCTTTAATTTACACAACTGAGCCCCCCCTTTGAACAACAATGATGTTTAGATGTCATCGACTCCTTATTAACTGCTACAGGTTTCCTAATGGGTCTAACGAGGATAGTATCAAACTCAGGATCAGTTATTTTATCCACATCCACCATCTTATGGACATTCTACCAACTTTATGGAAGTGTGTAATGTCCCCTTTTTAGCACGCTCATGATTGCAGATGGTTAGCCTATAATTTTGACCCTCGTAGGCTAATGAGGATGGTTAGGGGGTCTTCTGGGGATTGTATCGTCTCCAATGTTCAGAAACTAGCAGCTTTGGCTTTCGTTTGGCGTTCACAAGGGCTCCAATGCTTAACTTACTATTTATAGTAAGTCAGATTTGGATAGAGAGGGACCATTACTATTTTTAGTAAGGCATGTGGTCATACGGAGACTCATCAGATTAATCCCCAATTCAGATAGCGCTCAGAGATAATAAGTATTCATGGAGATATTAATGTTTATTTGTCTTAAATAAACATTAATTATTTAAAAACTTATATTATTAAGTTATAAATTAACATAATGTTGAGGGTCTTGACGTCATGAGGATGGGGCCATTTGATTAATTAAATTAATGAAATATTTTGGGCACCCATTATGGAGAATTAAGTGAAATATTAAATGAAACATCATTTATCCATTTAAATCATTAAATGGAGCTTTTTGAAGAAAATCAACCGTCAAGAGAAGAATATAAGTCTTTTGCATTGAAGCTTTTGATTCATTGGTTTGAGCACTGTTGTTGATGAGTTTTTGTCTGAGAGAGGAAGCCAAGGGTTTCTGAATCAGTTTGCCATTGGAGAACATTCACTCTCCATTGTTGCAGCCATTTGAGGTGGTGAAATATCCACTAAATTTGGTATTTGAGGGTGCTTCACATAGAGGTTCTAATTGAGCAGATTGAAGAGTTTATTCAGAGGGTTTAGGAGCAAATCTCAAGCATCTTTGTTGCAGATATTGGAGCAACAGCCTTTCATCATTTTCTCTTGATTATTGGATACTATCAGAGGAAGTACGTCTTGTTCAAAGAAGCCATTCATTTGCAGCTGGGGCGCCAAAGACAGCAAGGGCGATTTTGCCTTAGAAGGGTTTCAAAAATCCTCAATAAAATCAAGGAGGTGCACCAAGGGTCTAGGAAGCATTCTAAATCAGCCATGGTGAAAAAGGCAAGCTACTTTGAGAGAATCGAATTATTCTATCAAGTGCTTTTCGGCAGCAATTAGTGAATAGCAGCTGCATGTTTTCAAACATCTACGGGTATGATTGTAATAAGCTATTCTCTTTGAATATTGAGCAATAAATATATATTGGAGAAGCTGTTTATCATAGTTAGTTGTATTACTTTATGCTTTGCATTCTGTTTCTTTATATTCTGTTAATGATATTGCAGCTTCAGTCGTTCCTTCCAGCTCTGTCCTATTGAAGGAAGCTTAAATTAAATGATAGCCTGTCGGCTATTTAATTTGTTGTCTTCTATTTATGTGGAGGCTCGAATGTTTTGAGGCCGACCTCTCTTATATTCTTTATGATTGTATTAAGGCCGACATTCTTTATGATTATATTCTGGCCGACATCCTTTGTGTCTTGTAAATAACATTTATCTTGGCCGACCTTATGATATGAGGAGGTGCGACCTCCCTAAGTTGTATATATACAGTGCGAACATCATACAAAGACATATATCATACAATGCGAACTACATACAGGGCGAACATCAAGAAAGTGCGAATATCTTATTAGGAGACTGCGAATCATTGCTAACTCTGTCAAGAGCGAATTCTGTCAAGTGCACATTATCATCAAGGGCGAAGTTACAGTGCAAGTGCGAATATACAGTGCAAGTGTGAATATATTATTCAAAGCAAACATATGCAGTGCGAATAGTTCATACAGTGCGAAGTATCATGCTAGTGCGGATTCATTCATAGCAGGTTGAGAACCACTAGAGATTGCGAATACTGCCAGGTGTGATTTCTGTAGATCTGTATTCAGTAATTGTCAGGTGCGAATTGGCAGGTTGTTATCTGTTCTTACATATTGCCAAGTGCTGCATATTGGTCTTGTGTTAGACCTCATTGTAAAGTGAATTGTTGTCACTGATGTTATAAATATAAGAGAGATCTTTGTTGCTGGGTTTTTCTCCCTCAAGAGGAGGGTTTTCCCAGGGTATCTGCTGTGTTATTGTTTCTGATTTTGATTTATTTTCTGTGCTTACAATCTGATCACCTAAAACTTACATATTCAAAACACAAAAAGCAGAAAAACCCTTGTGAGAATACAAGAAATTGCAAATGCAAAAAAACAAAAAAACTAGACACAAAATCCAGAGCAAGAAGAGTTCTTACAAAATGATAAGTAAATCCTCATCCAAGTATAAATAATAATAATTGCCTTTATTTATCTAAACACTAGCACGATGAAGCCAGAATACAGTGCAAGCAGATGAATCAAATAAAGATATTGCACCTTCAATTGACATTCTGCTACGTAGAAGACTTGGAATCCAATGGCAAGTGGCGCAAAAGACATACCTGCTGGAGCAACGAATCAATGGAAAGAATTAATATGTTAGTGTTTGATACACTAGTCATTCCTACTAATGGTCTTTGGTGGAATTGTTCAATTGATTGCCTTAGAGACACACTAGCACATCAGGGTCTTTTTTATCATATTCTCGAAGAATCTCAAATACATATTCAATCATTGGAAGGATTAGAAATTGCCATCGCTATACTATCTTACAATAAACACATTGCAATGATTGTGCATTGAACATTTGAAGAGAACATTAACAATGAAAATGTTGAGTTCTGAGTTTATATTATATTCAAAATTTCAAAAGTGATGATTACAATGTTCAAAATGACAAAATGGCCTAAAGTGATGCCTCTAATCATGCCCAAACTCATCATTGGAACTATTGGACTCCACACACTCAAGCTCTCCAAACCGCTACCAACTAGACCTATTTGTAGACCATCATCATCAATCTACATTGGCCCCTCTAGCTTTACATCCCATCAAGATGTTGGACTCTCTTTGTGTTAGAATATTGTCGTTGATGTCAAAGCAAATGAACAAGATTATTGTCATTGATGTCAAAGACGTATAGACAAGATTGTCATTGACGTCATTGTTGCCGTTGATGTTATTAATGTCAAAGCAATATCATAGGTTAAAGGAAATCAATTGAAGAACATTGAACAAAGGCCAAAGGCCACTAATCGTTTCAAGGGCAAATCATATTATTTCAAGGTAATTAAAGACAACTTTAAGAATAATAGCCAACCCCATTTCTATTGGCAAGTCAAATTCAAATAGACCTTCATAAGGCTAGCCGACCCTCTCATACTTGGGCGCTCTCTTAGTATTTTGGAATTATAAATTTAAATTACAAATGTTGGCTGACTTCATGGGAAAAGAAGAACACATATATACAAATATACTTTAATTCAGCCAAATTAATGAATATATTTTAAGAGTAGCCAATATCCAAAGGCAGTGATGCATTTGTGAGAGAGCAAAAAATTTAATGAAGGAAAAGAGCAGCATTAATACAGCAATGATTACCTTAAGACAGCATTGCAAGAAGAACAATTAAGATTATTAATTAACAGCGATTACATTTCATAAGGCAGCAAGTAAAATTTAAAAGGTTATGAATTGGTCAACAAAAGGCAAGGAATTAATAAGTGCAATGATTAATACACTCTAAAGGCAGAGATTAACATATTAGAGTGGGCAGCAATGAAGATAAATAAAAGGAGCGATTAAGGTTATGAAGACAATGATTAATGTAAACAAAGTCAGTAATAATGATATAATATGCAGCAATTGATATTAAGAAATAATAATAGTCAAAAGGCAGCAATCATATATATTTCGAAATGCAGCAATTAATAAAGTTGTAAAGGGCAGCGATTAGCATAACCAAAAGTTATGTCTTCTTCAAGGTCGTCTCTTTTAATGAATCACTAAAGATAAAAATAAGTTTTAGTGAAGAGTGAAAAAAATGTGAAATGAAGCGAGAGATGTGTGTGGAGTATTCAATATAAATCTTTTACACCAGCAAGAGAGGTATGAGTGAGAGACACAATTCTGAAGTGTTTAATAAATTAAAGTACACCAGTGCGGTTACACATAAATTTGGTGTTATTGTGTTCCTAATAGTTAGATCTCGCATGGTTGTTATGGTTGTAGTTGATTAAGATTTTTAATTGGGAAAAGTTTCGTTATACCAATTCACTCCACTCTCAGTATAAGCGTGTGCTCATCAATTTGTACATAAGTGTGTTGTGATCAATTAGACAAGAGGCATTATCTATAGCCATAAGCTCCATCGCCCTCCTAAGGGTAAGTTTGTTCCTCTTAATGCATGGATGAAGCTATAAGTAGACCAATTCCTTTCACCAATAGAAAAACTAGAAATTTGGGATACCAAACAAATGGCTAGAGCGGTAGTCAAAAAAGTAGGCCCATGCATAATCCACCATAAAATTGGGTTCTCATGTTCAATTATCTTCCTATCTATCTTGGCCTCCTCTAAATATCGTGTAGGAGTTTAAAAAAAAAAATTGTAGAACCATACATCTTTTAAATAGCCTTCACAAACCCTACCTTCACCTCAACATCCTATTTAGGTGTAATTTGACCAATCCTTTAAATGTACCACTTTGGGTTCAATGCATAAGCAACCATGTGCAAAGTAATGTTGAGCTTCTCCAATCTATGATGAATGATTGGTTGAATATATTCATTGTAGAATTGTAATGTGGGGTAATTTTGCGGAACAACAACCCTCATTTGGTCAAACATAATATCAGTACACTCATACACCTCTCCAAGGCTAGGTGCATTGGAATCCCCATATCTATTCACTATAAAGACTGGAGTAATGACAGAGATAATCTAGTTTAGATCGCCCCAAAAAACATCACTCTTCACCACATCCTTTACCCCCTTCTCCCATTTTGTCTTCAACCCAAGTCACTAATTCCATTCTACTGCCATAACCATTAGTTGAAATGCTTCTTGCAAACTCAAGCATCCTCTCCAAAAGAATGAAATATGATCAATATCTAGTCTTTACAAGTTTCAAGAATTTCTTCTTAGAGAAGGTCCTAAAGAGTGCATGTGAAGTTTGGTGGTTGTAGATAAACATCTACACATCTATAGCATCACTAACAACTACTTTGGTCCAACCAATTTTTCCCATGTCCTTGAATACATTATTAATGGCATACACAACAAGGAGTCCACTAAGCTATCTCAATTAACTTCCTTGCAGTTTTGCATACATAGGCCACATCTATCACTACTTGCACTACATTTTGTCGCCCAACTTCCTCTATAGTATCTTTAAGCATCTAAATTGAAAATTAGCATCCATGGGATGCCCTAAACAACCAACAACCCTAATGAAATAAAAACACTTTGTACATGTAACCATGATATTGATGAGTAGAAAATGCCTAAAGTCCATCCACCCATCCATGACTATGTTGCATCCACTTGCAACTCAAGATTCCTTCATTTCTCCATTAAATTGATAATCTTGTAATAGTTTTTATCAAGATTTTTGTCCTCAATTTAGTCTCCCTTGGGGGTACATATGATGGTCCCACCCTTATAATCTTTGACACAATCTCCTTATAATCAAGAAGGCAAGCCACATGGAATGGAATGGCCATTTGCAAAGAAGAATTTGCCAATAGCATCATTTACCTCATCCTTCAATTACACTTTTAATAAATCTACAAATGAGTTTGGAGCATCACAAGTCACCTTATGTTTCCCCTAGACTCTATTGCCCCTAAATTAGAAGAAACTAGAATGTGTCTATGACCTTTGTAAAGTAGTAAAAGCAACTTTGAAGGTCCCTCCCCACTAGTGGCAAAGAAGCAAATGTAGGTGCAATTTCTACACTACCTCTCCGTGATTTATTTGTCACCCCTATATTTCAAGTTTTGTGCTAACTTGACACATACTTCTACAACTTTGCCTCAGATACAAAGGAGGTGGGAATCAACTCTAGTAATTTTGCTTTAAAATTCAAGTTTACAAAAGTGGCACTTCCACAACCTAGTGACCCAAAATGTCCCAAGCTTTGCTTGTAATTTAGTTGCAAATTGTTTTAAAAGAGACTTAGGATCAAAGGAACCCTTAGCATACTTTTGCAATGTTTTGGAAGGGCAACTATCATTTGCACTCCCCATGGAACTAGTGGCATCACCCCTCTTTGCTTTTGTACTTTCATCAAGTGCATAATCAAATTCAGTTTCAACTTTTTGTTTAACCTCTTGAAGCTCAACCTCATCCTTGCTCATGCTATGAGAACTCATGCTCATAGTGATGCTACAAGAAACCATATAAAATTTATAAGTTTATAATTTAAAAATTAAAATTCAAACCATGCATAATGCAAGGGATTAAGACACAAGGATTTTCTTTTTGCTTGCCTTACTTTAGGTTGCATAAAGCATAGAAGCAAAGGATACAAAAATAAAAATCCTTCTTCTTAACCTTTGTCAAACCAAACTTGAATTGTAACTTCGTTGCAAATTGTTTTAAAGGGAACTTATGATCAAAGGGACCCTTTGCATATTTTTGCAACATTTTGGAAGACAAATAATATTTGCACTCCCAGTGGGACTAGAGGCTTCACCCTTCTCTGCTTTTATACTTTCATCAAGTGCATAATCAGATTCAATTCAACTTCTACTTCAAACTCTTAAAGCTCAACCTCATCCTCACTCATGATATGAGAACTCATACTCATAGAGGCATTGCACGAAACAATATAAATTTATAAGTTTACAATTTAAAAATTAAAATTCAAACAATGCATAATGCAAGAGACTAAGACATAAGGATTTTCTTTTTGTTTTTCTTTTTTCAAGTCACATGAAACACAAAAGCAAAGGATACACAAATACAAATCATTGTTATTAAACTTCAAACAAGCAATTCACTTTTGTTTTTTTACTTTAGCTCGCACAAAGCACAAAAGTAAATAATACACCAAAATTAAAATTCTAACTTGACAAAAAATTCACACCTAAATAATTGAATATTGTTGTTATAAAATTTAAAATTTTAAAATCTGATCATTGTTCATTTGTAAAACTAAAATGATGAATTTAAATTGAAATTTGTAACAATGTAAATATTAAACTCCTAAATTAATAACTAAATTTGTCAACTAAAATTAGTAATTGCTAATTAGTACAAAATTGAACAATTAAAAAAAAATCATGAAAAAAGCCTACCTTGAGGCCTGAATAATGCTTTGAATCCTTTGATTCAACAGTGGATTGATGTCACTCTTCCTCTTACCATTCCTCAATTCTAATGCCTTCACTTGCGATCTTTCTCACCCTTAGAGCTTGCTATTGCAACTTCAAATTTGTTGTTGAAACTTTGGAGTGAGTTTGAATGAGGCATAGATGTCTATTTGTAAATTTTTTGTGTTTACAATTTGGGTGGGGTCCATAGGCCATTAGGGTTAAAACCTATGACACACATTTCAAAAAAACTTATTGATTATTTTTTTAAATGAACTTTTGTAGCTATTCGCCACAGGAGATGCCTAGAAGTCTCTGAGACATTCGAGAGACTCCTAGACATCTTAGAGTCCCTCGAAAGTCCCCCAAAAAATGATTGTCTTGAAAATGTGAACTCTTGAGGGGCTCATCTCAAAAACATCCCCAAGACTCACCTAGTAGTGGTGGGATGGCAAGGGACCGTCCCCTCCAAGTCCCCACATCGCAAGGGCATCTTTGTTTTGAAAACATGGGTGTTTTATTTTGGGGCTGAGTGGGGTGAGGGGACACATCCTTGTGGAACACTAGTTTTATTGAAAGGCCCACTAACATATCCTCTAAATGTTTTGAAAAAACTTGGTTGGTTCTTTCCACAAAAGTGCTTTGGTTTATTTAATCATGCAGAAATAACCATATTTTTCAAGGTGAAAACGAACGAGTTGTTGACGATCATCTAAAATGTAAGGTGAAGGAGAAAGTTGATGATGTCAACAATGCTAAGTTCACTATTATTGGGAGTTATGCTAGTGGTTCTAAGGTTGTTGTGGAGCCCTCTAACAAAGGTTATGACATCTCCAAGCTTGGGGATCTTGATGACATTCACATCTCAACTTTTTCAGTGGATTAGAAAATGAATGTGTCATTCAATTCAAGACTTGGCTCATAAAATTCTTGATATTGTTGAGGTTGTGTAATGGTGTAAATTTGCACCCTAGGCAAATTTCCCATTTATTTACCCCTACTTTAGAATGAATAAGTCTGATGATGCAAAATCCACCGTTGTCACCCTATCCCTTCTAGGTAGCCTTGTCTATTTGCGTCGGTGGAGAGATTTTTGTAAGGGATGCACACACGTTGTGCGGACGTCTGTGCGCCTCGTTGTTGTCCTGACAGGATTCTTGCCCCTAGAATTTGCAGAAGCATTACGTTTTCGATTGGCTGCGAAAGTAACATCTTCTATTGACCCTTGACCGACGAAAAACGACTTCTTATCTCCATTTTAGCAATTCAAACTCAATTTTTTCATTCCTTCATGCTCATTGTTTCACTCTCTCACTCACTTCTCATTATCACTTCATTCTATTCTTGCTCCTACATCACTTGTTCTTGCTCTCTACTTGGCTTCAACAATGTACTCTTGCTACAACACCATTGCCATTGCAGGATTATCAAGCTTCATCTCCTCAACGTGGTGGTGTCACTCATTTCCTTCTGCTATTGGACTTGAGTGCTCATAGTTGGGAAGGTAACATTGTGTCTTTCTATTTAATTGCATCATTCTGCTTATAGAGTAGCATTCAAGTTGTCTTTGCTCTCTATTTGGTTGCATCACTTCCATTTTGTTCTTTATCGATTTCTATATATTGTTGCATCTTGGTTGTCCGTGGAGGTAGAAACACCAAAACAAGGGTCTGACTGAGGCAGACCTCAAAACACAGCCCAACATTTTTCCTATTTCCTTGTGTGTAGGCACAAGCTCATTTGCTCGAAGCCAGTCAGTGAATTGAAGCGTGGGAAAAGTGGTATCTTTTCCTTCTATTTCTTTGTCATTACTAGAATAGTTTCCTTCAAATATTCTTTTTGTAGTACTTTTTGCTTTCCGCACTTTCTTTCTGTTAAACTGTCAAAAACATCAAGTCAGGTGGATAGTAGGCCCTCTATGATTTATGTTTATTTATCAAAACCCTATCCATCCAGGACGTCAACACGTCCCTAAGACGCACTGGAGTCCAATTCCTGCACTATCGTCCTCAAACAATGAGCTCTCTGGTCTACAGTTTGAAACCTCTGAGGCCAACTCACCTAATCTTCCAAACACTTGTATTTAGCCAAAGGGAAACAATGCAATATTTGCCCTTCCTTTTCAACCTCTATCTTCCCCCTTTCCAATCTATTCTGTCAACCCGAGGTAGTTTAGGGCAATTCATTCCTTGGGACTCTCCCATGACCTGGAGTCCTAGGGGTGATGAATCCCCCTGCTTTACATTTTTGGTGAGCCGGACGTGAACATCTTTGTTTCATTTCTTGGTATTGAGGATCATTCTCTCATGTCCTAGGCATGTTGTAGATTCGTGTGTTGCAAGGCGTGTAGCCCTGCAACCCAATCTACAACCCCTAGCTATGTAGTTAGAAGGGCTCTTGGATATTCAGAAGCAAAATTTAGGTAGGACACTATCTAATGACTCAATCTTCTACATCATCTGAGTTAGTTCCATCTGAATACATGAATATGGTCTCATTCACACGTATTCCTCCAACTGAGTCTACAAGTGCAACACCTAACATAACATTCACCTCACAGGACTTACCTTTAAATAAGGACCCTTCTTTATACATTTTTGCTTGAATTAACAACAATGTCGTAACCGACGTCTTGGTCGATCCTACAAGTAGAGTGAATGTCATACCAGAGGAGACTCTATTCATAAACACCTTACACAAGGAGAAATACGAAGAGTCGCAGGTCACTCTCTGTATGCATGATGGACTCTCAGTTGCCCCTTTGGGCACCATTTCCCTTTCAATCTTGGTAGGGCCCAAGGCTGTTGATACACCATTTGTCATAATCCTAGAATCCGGCCATTCATAAGTGCCTAAAGTTCCCTCATGAAGGTTTTGTGCACTTGATGCACGACATTGGCTACAAACCGCTAATGTTGCGTGGGGGCTTCTCATTGGATCACTTTTGGTCCGCTCCAGTCAAACCTCTCCCTCCAAGGGGAGATTTGTCGTATCGTGCATATGTTAAATACAAGACTGGCGGCACAATGCCAAAAGCTAGTTATCTCGTGTTCCCCTATGCAACCTCTATGAAGGCTTCCATGATTATGCAACAACAAGCTCTTCTTCCACCCAAAAGGGGAAGGGGAAGCTTGCTCGTGCTCAAGGGCCTTCTCCTTCTGTATCTTTTGTTCCTTCCACTTCTGCCTCTCGTCTCCTAGCGGTGTCTTCGGCTCTTCCTCCCCTGCCTCTCTTGTGGAATCTAATGGTGCCCACGTGGTGAAAAGGGAAGCGTCAAGTCTTCAAGCTTCCCATTCTTCCCACAATTCCAAGGCCTGTTGTCTATGGCAAGGGGAAGAGTTCTTGTGAGGCCTCTTCTGTGTCTCAGCCCCTACAGCCTCCTACTGCTCTTCCACCTGTCCCTCGAGCAACAAGCAGAAAGAGGCCCCCCACCAAGGCACTCGTACATGTTCCTCTTCCTGTGGTTGTTTTCGCTTATGTGCTTCCCTTTCCTGCTCCTACTCAAGAAACTGTCCTATCGGCTAAAATTGTGGAGGACATTCCTGCAGTAGAACAGGAACCTCGTGCCTCTTCTCACGCCTCAACTTCTAATGCATGCAGTCAACTTAACCGGCTTGCACGTGAGCACAAGCATACACAAAAGGCTCTTACCACGAAACATGCTTCCTTGAAGAAGACAGAAGGGGAGCCAGTTGCTTCTGTTTTTGCACCTTCTTTTGTCGCTCTGCTTTCTTTCGTTGTGTCTGCTTCAATTCCTGTTGCCTTTGTTTTGCTTCTAGCTCCCCCAACTAATCCCAATGGAGTTCAACCCAAAAGGGTGTAAGTCGTCATCGCTCCTTTCATGGAGCCTCCTCTTTTGATGTCCCTTTTGGACATCCCTCCCTTCTCCCAACCCGTGGACATGCCTCATACAACGATGGTGTTTGTCACTGCTCTATCTTCTTCCTCTTTCGCTTCTGCTTCTTCTGCGGGGACTCAACATCCTCCGTTGAAGCACAAGCTAGAGGATGACCTCACTGCGAGTGGAGGTCGAAAGAAAGGCTCCCCTTCTTCAGAAGGTGTTTATGTCCTGGCTTACGTCGTCCTCACGATGGAGGTGACCCCTCCTTCTCCGGAGCTAGTCACTGCTCCTCTTCCTAAGGTTGGTTCTAACTCTTGAGTTCCTCGCCCTTCCCCCAAAAAGTGTATGTTTAATTCGATGGAAGACATCCCTGCTTTGTTCTCGATCTTTGCAAGATTGATGACTTTTGTTTCACAAGAACTTGGCGAAGAAGACCTTGAGGGGCCTACTTCCCTAGCTCTTGTTGCAAGCGAGTCAGAGCGTACCGCTCTCACTATCCCACCCTTGCAAGCCCCTCCGCCCTCCCCCTACAATGATCTAGATTGGGAGTAAAACGACCTAGTAGTCGATGAGGACTAGGGCAGTACCTCTTCTACATCTATAGGATAGGTTTCTTTGTGTTTGTGTTCCCCATGATTGTCTCTTTGTGTTTGTGACCCTACTTGGAGGACCCTTGCTACCCTTGGAGGCGCTTGGATACAAGTGCAGAAAATTTGTCGTGAACTTCTTCTATGTGTATCATCATTCTTCCATGTGCCATTTCGATATTGGGGAGGATGCAAAGCGTTTGGGGCATTTAGGCCTTCTTCCATCTTGACCCAATTTTTATTTTTATTTTTATTTTGTCTTCATGTGCTATTCTTCACAATCTGAGAACTTCTTGGATTGATGATCATTCGTTCATACACCATATTATATTTATTTGTATCTATGGACAGCTCTGATTAGGAACTCTCAGATCCTCCTATCTCTTGATTTCTTCGTCTTTGTTTGTCTTCTCTATCTGCTTTGTGATGTTGTGGTTCTTATGTGTTGTCCCTCACGTGTGTGACAACATACCATGGATGCATCTTGCAATGTGTTACAAGCCACAACATCTTTGCTTCTCTTTTCTCTCCTTAGGATGCCATGTGCTCCTGTGCATGGCACACATCATCCTACGGGGGGCTCTCATGCTTCTCTGATTTTTTATTAGGTGAATTTTGTGGCCAAAGAATCCCGTATTAAAAAAAATATTTTCCAAATGACGCATTCTCTCAATAAGGAGCCCTTGATGGAACTTTTCTTTTGAAAATGAATTCATAGTGAAAGAGTCTGCAAAAATTTCCTTTCGAAAAAGGAGTACTCTCTCTAATATGAAAGAATCTAAAAACTTTCTTTTGACAAAGGAGTACTCTTTCCACCAAATTCCCTTGACGAAAGGATCTTTCAAAAGGATTCCTTGATGACAGAATCATTTGCAGAAAATGTCATGTCTTTTAATTGGAGTGTCCCTTTGAATGGGCCCCTTGGTATCTTAAAGGGTTTTGGGCCAAAGGAACCCCCTTTGAAAGCTTCTCTTTCAATTGAACTCTTTGATGGTTTGCAATGTTTGTGTCTATTTTGGCTTTTTCGCCTAACATGTTTTGTTTGTAGCTTAACATGTTGCTTTGCAAGACCAAGAACCTATAGAGTTGCTTCACATCAAACATGCCTTGCAAGACCAAGAACCTCCTCAAGCTTGCTCTACAAGACCGAGAACCTCGTCAAGCTTGCTCTGCAAGACCGAGAACCTATAGGGATCTTTCACATCAAGCTTTATAGGACTAAGAACCTGTGGAGTTCCCTCTTTCACGTCAAGCTTGCTTTGTAGGACCGAGAACCTATAGAGCTCATGTCAAACTTTGTAGGACCAAGAACCTGTAAAATCATCTCTCTTCTCTTCACGTCTAGGTACGCCAGATTGAAGGTCTGCTTCCTCGACGACTATGGTATATTCTATTCGACCTCTCTCTACTTTAGCTCGCACTCGCACTCTCGCATCCGCATTGACAGGTATGCTCGCTAAAGTGGGGGGGGAATGTAATGGCATAAATTTGCACCCTAGGCAAATTTCCCATTTATTTACCCCTACTTTAGAATTAATAAGTCTGATGATGCAAAATCCAGCACCGTCACCTTGTCCCTTCCACGTAGCCTTGTCCTTTTGCGTCGATGGAGGAATTTATCTTAGGGATGCACACACCGCATGGACTTCTACACACCGCACTGTCGTCCTAACATGATTTCTGCCACTGGAATCTACATAAGTGTTACATTTTCGATTGGCTGAGAAAGTGATGTCTTCTATCAACCCTTGACCAATGAAAAACGACTTCTTACCTCCATTTTAGCAATTCAAACTCAATTCTTTCATTCCTTCATGCTCATTCTTTCACTCTCTCACTCACTTCTCATTCTCACTTCATTCCATTCTTGCTCATACATCACTTGTTCTTGCTCTCTAATTGGCTTCAACAACGTACTCTTGCTACAACACCATAGTCATTATTCATTATGAGTATCATTCAGTATAGTCAATTTTTTATTCTAATGTTCGATGGTTAAGCAATTCGGGTGAATTATTGAGCTTTAATTTAATTATTTCACTAAAGTTGTTTTTTTTTATTAAATAATTTAAAAAGCAACTTAGAGCAATAACTCGTTGGAAAGGGAATTAAAAATTTTAAATCATGAACACTTGAAAAAAGGATATTGCATATTAAATATAATTATTACTTCATAAAAAGGTTATTTTTTATTAAAAGTGAATTTAAAAATATATCTTCTTGAAAGTTCAGCAAGGAAAAAGTATAAAAGGAGATTTATAGAGCTCATTTAGATATGCAGATTATTTTATTTCCTCTTGTGAAACCCTTGTGGTTCTATGAGATTGAACCTAGTTCATCTCAGCCTTCTTTAGAACAAAAACCCTTTTAGAGAAGATTAGCCACAATGGTGAAAAGATCATTCTTAGTTAATATTGTGTGATTCAGAGTCACAGTTTGTGCAAGAAAAGTTTGCTTGTAGATTCACTTCAAGTTTATGCTTGTGCTGAATCCTAAAGGTTTGGAGCAATTTCATACAAAGATTGCATGTGTGTTGAATGTTGCCGATTAGAGGCTTTGATGGTAAAATTCCCTTGTCACAACTGTAACAAATATAGTGAGATTTGTGCCAAATATTATATTTGTTAGTGCAGATTGGAAGAAGATTTGTAAGTGTGCTTAAATTGTTGATGTGTGCTTGTTTGGAAATGGGTACCATAAGGTAAATGATAAACTTGTTTGAATGCTGAAACAAATTGCACTCTTTAGTACAGTTGCGTTTTGACTAAAGGAAGATTGATTGCTTATTTTGAATGCTTTGTTGTTGAAAGATACGAAGCTGGTGGTATAAGAGACTCACGTGGGGGTCAAGAGCAAATTGGGATTGCAACATTGAGATTGATGAGGTTCAAAAGGGTGGAACGTAGCTGAAAGGGTGCCTTTTGGGTGGAATGCAGCACCGTAGATGCCAAGCACTTAATGTTGAAAAGAGTTGAAGTCACATCAATAAGCTTTGCCGTTAGGGGCAGTTTTTAAACAGTTCGGAGTGGACCTCAAGCAGATTTCTGAGTATAATCATCTAGAGGTTAAATTTTGGCATGTTACAGATGAGTGTTTTTTATGACAACAATCTCCATTGTATAAGTTACATCATTTTGAAGCAATATTTTGATACACAGTTGTAATCTCTATAATACATTCAATGAAGACTTCCAGATTAGATTGTTATGCTCTATATATTGTAATCTCATTCTTATGACAGCTAAGTGTATTGTTGCTGAATGTTTATGCATGCAAAGTATTTGTTTAAATGTCTATGATATCTCTCTGTGTTGTGAACTTACTTGTTGAACCAATATTATCACAAATTGCACTTTGAATGATCCCATACCAAAACACATTAAAATACATTGAACTTCAATGAAATACAAAGTGTTTGATGAAATGCATGCATGATAGAAAGCCAAAAAAAATTGGTTTGAATTTGCGGACGGTATTACATCTAAATCGGAATCCATAAAAATTCAATTTATTTTGAAATGCAAGTCGGTCTAGTTGAAGCCTGAAATGACCTGGAGTCCCAAATATATATTTAAAACCATTTTATTAACTATGCCTTCAAACTAATAATGTTTTGTGATGTTGTCCAATTGCTAATGAACTTCCACCACAAATGGAAGAACCTACTGATCTGGTTTAATGATTTTAATAATTTCTTTGAAGGTCATACATGACAATCTTAAGACAAACCGACTCAGGTATTCTAAATGATACTACATCAAACCCGAGGTTATAGCTTCTGAAAATATTGGGGGGCTGGAAAACTTGTTTGCTGGAAAACTTGTTTGCTGAAAATTATGTTTCAATTTTTCACTCCTTGCTCTAGCATAATTCTCACTCCAAACATAATGATACGATTTTCTGAAAAGCCTTTCAGATGCAACAAAACTTATAGCTATTGAAAAGTCACCAATTACATCACACTGAATGGATGCAGTGAAAACAGTTAGCTCACTTAAAAATTTAGTAACTACTATGCATACCTTACTTGAAGAACAATTAGACACAGAACACATGCCAGGGGAATATGGACGTAGCTTCTGTTGATAAATATCGTACCTCCAGAAATGTAAAATGCTCACAGCCAACACCTTGATGAGGAAGGCCTGCCTACCTTCTGCTAAAGACTAGATTAATATGTTTGTTGTGGTTTTTGATTCCTGACTCTCACTGTCTCATTCCCAAAAATACAAATTAACATTGGATTGAGCTCTTTGTGTGGTTGGAGGCATTAGAGATGGCATTTTCATAAATTGCCCGCAGTGTTATAGATTCAGGATGCCCTTCAATAATATTTCTAATAAACCTTGCCTCTGTCATCATCAATACCCTGAAAAGAGAAAGGCCCGAGTCATTGATGGATTTGATTTTCTGCCAAACTAGAAACCTGGGCATCATAATCTTTTCCAAATTTAAATTGAACAAGCTGCAGTGTGTTACTATATAATTTGCAGGGAGCTCCATGTTTTTAACTACAAATTTCATCGTTTCACGAAATTTTTCCTTTGAGTAACCAAGGACTCGAGGTGCAGCCCGACATAATTGCCACGTTTCTTCAGCCGAGAGCCCGCAGAGCTTGAGATTCTCTATCTTGGCCTCTAGTGTTTCCATGCGGCCAAGAGCCACTGTACTTACAATATATTTGTAGAGCTTGCTTTCTTTGTCGGCGCCAATCTCCTGAATGAGATCAGCTTGGGCAGGCGTTAGAGAAGTGCATCGCAGAATTGATGGATCTACCCGTAATAATCTGGAGAGCTCCGCTCCGTGAAAACCCCATTCCTTCCAGAAAGCAACCGAGGGCTTCAGGGTCTTCTCCAGGTTATAACCGAAAATGAAAGGGTCTCTGAGCAGAGATTTGATGAAGAAATCCTGGGACTCAAATAAATTCTTAAGAAACTCCATCTTGGGAAGAAGGTCGTTCTCGAGGCCGATGCCCAAGATTTGTGGATTGCTCGCCAAAAGCTTGGCCAGAGTTTTACCCTGAAAGCCGAAATCTTCCAGCAGTTTGATTTTGGGTTCCAATATTCTTTCTACACTTGTGCTGATTACTCGCGGGTTTTTCATCATCATCTTGGCAATTTGGACTTCAGAGCAGCCGTACCTGTTCAACATATCAATAAACTGCTCGACTTTGTCGAGAGTTTGAAGCCTCTGCAAATAGGGGGCCCGTTTAACCGTCCGAGTGATATCGGCCACAGACATGTTAAATTTGGTGGAAGCAAAGTGTGAAAAGAGGTTCTGCGAATAAGCGTCGGTACAGACAAGGGTTGAGTACAGATTGCGTAAATGGAATGACATAACAAACAATTTGAGGCACAACATGGTGTTCGTGCAGCTGCTGCAACAAGAGGATTGTAATCTGAAATACAGAGAATTTTGCCCTATTCTGCAACTACAAAATGTGTTAGGAATATAGTTGATAGGCTTTTAAAGTGGATTTCCAAGTTCAAAAATTTCAAACCCTGTTTCGCGCTGCCAAGTTGGCTCCTTTAATTATCTTCAAAATGGGATTACGTATGTTTAATGGAAATTTTGAACAATCGTGTTGTCAAATTCTCCTGCCATTTAAAGTTAAATATCTTCGCAAAATCTCTTTGGATGTACCTACACAAATACGATTGGAATAGATTTAACTTTCGAGAGGTTTTGCTGATGTTTATGGCATTCCTTTAAAAACTAATTTCTAATGCGGTCCAACTACCATCCGTGTTTCAATAATGTTCTCCTCTTTTCTTTTCTTTTCTTTTTTAAATATTTGTATTTACAAGTTCTCTCAAAAATCTATATTTACAATTTATAACAAGAGATTAGCGTGCCGTTCCCTGGATTATTGGTAATTTGGGTTTGGTTGTTGGGTTTGGTTCATGTAATTAATAATAAGCTTTAAATTTTTTGTAAAATTAAAACTCTATTTTTATCACTGACTATTCACAACACCAACCAGTAGGAAAAAAGATAAAAGCATATTGTATTTATTGAAAACCTAACAATTTAATATAGACTATATAGATTCAGTGATCAACATTTAAATTCCAGTTTTTCATTGGTGACATTGTCAATGTCAAGACAAAAAAATTGAATTGAATGGATGCATAAGTATCCTCTGTCGGCAGGAACTAATAATCTTTTATTATTACAAATACTCTCACTTGAAAAGGATCTCATGTACATGTATTAACTCCATTAAGTGTAGGTATTTGCACATATAAATAATAGTGTAAAGCTCTCCTAATAAACATCACATCCAAATATAGTGTAGAATTCAATCATTTCACCATAAAAAACCTACGTAAATAGCAACTACAAATTTAAGTGATCAGATCAACCCCAAACAAATTCAAATTGGAAACACAACAACCAAATTCAATGCATTCAATTGTCAAATTTGAATTATTTTATAAGAGAGAAAGTAAAATCTCAATTATTTTTCTCTTTAATATCCTTTGTATACTGTAGAGTATCAACAGGAATCATCTACACAATAATCATATATCCATGCATTTTCAGGTCAGTACAGTCTTTGAAACTTACTTCCGTGAAGTGTGTGTTTAACAGTTATATTCATAAATTGTCTATTTAAATGTTATAAATAAATGGAGGTTTTTCTTCTCACGGGTTATTCCTTAGAAACCCAATTTACAAATTTAGTAAATTGTGTGTTTGTTTACTCTTTTTGGTTAATTCTTAGAAGCCTCCTTAATATTCATGAAATTGGGTATATGTTTCTCGGTTAATTCATAAAAGCATTATTTATATTCATGAAACTAGATATATATTTTTGTCGATTAACTTATAAAAGTCTCCTTTGTGTGTGTGTGTGTGTGTCTATATATATATATATATCAATTAATTCATAGAAACCTCTTTTATACTTATCTCGGTCTTAATTCATAGAGGCATCTTTATATTCATAAAAGTGTACACATCAACTTGCATTATATATATATATAGACAAATTCATCTCGTGGAAAATTCACCGCCGACAATATGATATGAATTGTTGGTGGTGAATTTTTCATGAGATGAATTTGTCATGGCGATGAATTGTTGGAGGTATTTGGAACTTTCCATGTAAACTATGTTAGTATTTATCTACTTTCCATTGCACATACAATAGAGCAACATACATATATAAGATGAACTTTGTAACTTTTATTTTTTACTTAATAGATTACATTTTCATTGTACTAATAGATATTCACAAAAAGATATATATTTGTCTACATGTATATGTATATATGTATACATATATCTATACACATGTATATATATTTATTTTTGTACCTTTTTATCTTTACAATCATGAAACTCGATATCTCTCAAGTTTGGATTGCAAATAGAACACAACTTATGTCTTCTTTTGTAATAATCAATTATGTTTGATTGTGTGCTCTATTGAAACACCTTTTTGACTGATTTCATCATTTCTTATCATGTCATCTCCATCATGCAATACTCTCCATGGTTTGAGGTAACGTCAACCTATCATTTATCCTTTCATTTTGCACAAATTGATACTCGTGAAAAAAATCATGTATTTGTCTAATTAAGGAATTATTATCATGAAACCCTAACTTGTATGGTTTTTTTTTAAAGCCCTTGTATTTTTGGGCATATATCTAAAAATCCATGTCTATATTTGTCTTACCTATGTTTAAATTAATCTCCTTTTGTTGTCCATAAGAACATAGTAGCATACATTTTATGTAATCATGTGTGAATTACTCTCAGTCTTAGCCACACTACTCCAATGAGTTCTTTCGTCGAGGAGATTGTTGATGAAGTGGCTGAAAATATATCTTATTTTGTAGGACAAGGGCTAGTTGGTAGATTTCGGGGGTTTTGGCCAAGCCTTGCAGAGCTTCATGATTAGATTATAGAATTCTAGAAACCTATATTGGAGGGGGATGTAGAGATCTACCCCAGTGCAAGGGGGTTCTTCGTGGTGGTTTTCAATAATGTGAAGGATCATAATACAATTCTATATGAATACCAGTGGAGCTGGAAGGAGCAGTATTTATTAATATTGAAACTATGGCACCCTTCCTTCAACCCTCTCACCGAATCCTTTGACTTGGTTCCAGTTTAGGTAAGGTTGTCAAATCTGCCTCTCTAGTTTTGGTGTGATTCATGCTTTGAAGTCATTGGTAATTTGTTGGGGAATTTTTTGGCAATGGAGGATGGCTCCTCAAATTTTCTACACACTACCTATGCTCACATATTAGTGGAGATAAACGCAACCAAAGATCTCCTTACGAATATCCTTCTAAAAATTGTGGGGATGGGATGGAATCAATTGCTCGATTATGAAGGACTACCTTTTCGTTGTCATCGATGTTTCAACACTGGTCATATGGATGCACACTACTCAAAATGTTGGTATGAAAACCAAGCTACTTGGTGGAAAGATGCCAGCCCCAACATTACTCAGTGGAAAAGGATGGTTCAGATGGTGATGTTGATGAGCCACCAAAAGTTGTTGACATTGCCTTGGGCATAGCTCCACCAGGTGATTCCCAAGCCACTCCAATGGCAGCAGTTACATCCTCTACAGTGGTGAATTTTTCTAGTGATACTCCTTCACCTAACAAAACCCCCACCACTACCTCAAAGAAAAGAAACTAGGACCAAAAAGGGAAACATGTTGATTTGGAGGCCTCGACAGTTTCTCCTCTTGAAGGTCGTCACAGTGTCAAGGATAGAAACTCAAAAATAATGTCTCCAAAGGGAAGCCAAATAATCAAAGGTAAAGCAAAGGACATGGATGATGGTTCGTCAAACGAAAATTGGAGGAAGGTGCAAAGAAAAGAAAGAATAATGAGGTGAAATTCAATTTGCACCTTCAATCCCACTCCAAAGAAAAGGAGGGCAGTTAATAAGTCTATAGGCAAGGGTAAATTTGGTTAGGTGATTCCTTTTTGTGTTCCCCATTCATGGGTCTGAATAGGATTTTTGCACTCCCCAATATTGGGTTTGAAGCAGTGCATTTTTATTTTTTTTCACTTTATGGGTGTTGCCCCACAAGCAGTGATTTACCGATCAAATATATATATAAGAGTATTATGCAACATATATTTCCATCAATATTTTGGACAATTGCTTTCTCATTCTGCTAGTTTGAATTTCTTGCGCACATGGTGGATGCCACCTTGTCGGTACCCCATAGCCCCCCTCCCCTATCCCAGTCTGACTATGTGCCTTCAGCACATGCACCACTACCTTCCTCAAGGGACCCTCCCATTCCGTCTGTTGAAGATGTGCCCATGATTCCTATCATTTTGTCTACTGAAGAAGTGCATGTGATTCTTGTCATTCAGGAACCCAAGGGTTAGAAGAATTGTTACTTAACTCCTCCCAAAGTCCAACAACGGATAAGTCACTCCCTCAGGTGGAAGTGTTGAACTCCATCTTTGACACAAAAATCTCAATCCTAAAATCCATGTGTGATAGGATCGTTTCTTCAATGGAGAACTCAATCGTGGGAAAAAATTTCTCTTTTCGCCCTATTGTGGATATGGTTAGAAGATGGTTGAAAGCTAAATGGTGATTGAAGGGCAATATAGATGTTTTTGCAATGGTTGGAGGATTGTTCCTATTCAAATTCATGGCTTCTAAGGATATGATTTTTGTTCTATCCTCAGGCCCCTAGGTTTATGGGAAACATAGCCTTTCCCTCTGTCTTTGGAAGCCTGGCTTTGATCTTCCTATGGATCTCAACAAATCTACTCTCATCTAGGTGTGTTTTCTAGGATTTCCATTGGAATAATGGGATGATTCAATATTTTAATTTATAGGAGATTTTATGGGCCACTTCATAACTTCTAATGCCATCACCAGAATGAAATCCAAGTTAATCTTTATTAGGTTTTGTGTCGATATTGATACTAACAAGTCTCTACCTATTTCAGTGACCTTGAGCTCTAAGTATGGGTCTTGGAACCAACAAATATGTTATGAAAATGTTGTGATTTACTGTCAAAAGTGCTCCAAACTTGTGCACTGACTCATTTTCGACTGTTAGTCCACCGTAACAAACAAACCTATCCCAAGTGATCCCCTAGTGGATGAAATCATGAATAACTACCCTTTCAAGAATGAGATCTTAAAGATCATGGATTCCTCGACCAAATCTGGCCCTTTTGAAGACCCTATCACAAACTTGGTTGTGACATCACCCAACAAACCCACCCCTTTGATGGTTGCATCTCCATTGGTAAGCAGGCCAAGTGAACCAGTAGTCGCTAGTGATTTGAAGATGGAAGAGTTGGGAGATCATTCTCACCTAGCTAGCCAAGATTTGGTTAAAGAATTGGAAGAGGGAGAAATACCTAAAACTGGTTTAAAAGAGGAAGGATCTGAATCCGGTGTGACAATTACAGTTGTCCAGTCACATAGTCAAACCAATGAAGAGGATGGTTGGTCAACCCCAAAGAAGAAGGGTAAACAAAGGAAGGAAGATGTGGGGGTTGACACCAAACCAAGTAGACCCAACCAACGACAAACTAGAAATAGAGAGATAACCAAAGAGATAGCTATTGGAAAACAAAGGATGTTGGAAGCATCCTCAAGGAATATTTCAAAATTAAATTCTTGTCTTTGAATGTAAGAGGGCTAAATAGCCCCCATAAATAGCTAGCTCTGAAGGATTATGTTTGGGAGCACAAGCTAGACGTACTACTATTACAAGAAGTTAAAATCCAATTAAAAAAAAAATTGAACTCTTAGCTAAAAACATATGGCCCAATGCCCACTTTTCCTTTAGTGATGCAGATGGGGCTTCGAGAGGACTAGCAGTTATGTGGAACTGAAATAGACTAAGGGGTATTGAATTGTTTCAAAATCAAAATAGTTTGGGGATCTAGTTCACCCATTCTAGCTCTTTATGGATTCTGATAAATATTTATGCCCCTAACATCAAGAATGCTAGGAAAAATATTTGGCTGGAGATCACTAAGTGGATCCAAAATAATAAGAAGGCTTGTTGGTTGGTGGTAGGAGACTTTAACTCTCTACTATCTCCCTCTGAAAAGAGTGGGTGCTTAGTGGACTATTCAGATAGTATGGTTGATTTGGATGATCTTTTAAGTGATATAGGGTTGATGCATGTTGAGTTACATGGCTAGAACTTTACTTGGACCATTAGGAGAATGGGTGATAACCTAATTCAGGATAGGCTTAACAGGTTTCTCTTCTCCCCTAACTAGAAATCTTTACTTAACTCCAACCTGTTGGCCCTTCCTTGGACAGTCTCAAACCATAACCCCTTGCTGCTTATCTTGAATGATCAATTTGTTGTTTTTCCTTTTGCTTTCTGGTTTGAGATAATGTGGAATTCCCACCTAAATTTTAGGAATAAAATTGTTGATTAGTGGAATATCTTTTCCATGGCTCCCCCATGTTTAGGGTCTTCCATAAGCTAAAGCACATTAAAAGCATGGTTAAAGGTTGGAATAAGTGGGTGTTTGGAGATTTTTTTCATCAAAAAAGGGAGCTTTCTGAAAAACTTAAGGTGAACCAAAAACTGATGGAGGAGGGGGATGTTAGTGTGCAGACCTATTAGCAATAGAAATAGGATCGCACAAAATGGGACAAAGTTTTGAAAATAGAGGAAATATTTTGGAAGAAAAAATCCAAAATTCAATGGCCGAAATAAGGAGACCGCAACACCTCCTGCTTTCATATCTCAAACCTAAAGCATAGGAAAAGGAACTAGATTAGAAAGCTGAAAGATGATTTCGGAGTAGAAGCTACTACTCTAGCCTAGATTGGTCTTGGTCATTGGATATTTCTAACATGCCTTATCTAAGTTGTGGGAGCTCCTAACTTAGTTGTTGATGACCTATTACTAGATGTTGTCCCTGCTTTCCTAACTGTCTCAAATAATGATGATATTCTTCAAGCTATCACTCCTGAGGAAGTCAAATTGGTTGTTTTTAGTATGGGTGCCTTCAAGGCTCCAGGACTACATGGTTTTCCTTTGACTTTCTTCTAGGAATATTGGAATATTCTGGGAGAGGAATTATTTCTCGCTGCTAAGGATTTTTTCAAGTCAAGTAAGCTCCTAAATTAGTTGAATCACACCTTTTTAGCTCTCATTCCTAAAAATGAAGACCCTTAGACCATGGCGGACTTTAAACCCATCATCTTATGTAATACCATCTACAAGATTTTATCCAATATTTTGGTCAACCATCTGAAACCCTTTCTAGATAAAATGATTAGCCCATGCCAAAAAGGATTTGTCATGGGGTGCCACATTATGGATGTTGCAATTTCCACTCATGAAATCATGCACTCTATGGACATAAGTAATTGTGTGAGTATGGATTTCAAGCTTTACATTTCCAAAGCTTACGACAAGGTTCTATGGAGCTTTCTTTTCAAATTTTTAGCCAAGTTTGGGTTCAATTAGAAGGTGGTGAACCTCATTGTGGAGCGCACTTCTATAGTGAAGTACTCTATTTTATTCAATGGGATTTCCCATGATTTATTTGAGGTAGGTAGAGGAATAAGACAAGGTGATCCCCTATCCCCATACCTATTTATAATGGTTGTTGATGTCCTAAGCATGAATGTTTCAAGGATGCTTGTTGATGGTTCTATTATGGGAGTTAAACCTACCACCACCCTTGATCTAACTTCTATACAATAGTTTGTGGATAATACCATCCTCTTTGGGAAAAATTTTATGGTGGAAGCAAGGAAATGGAAAAATTTATGAACAATTATGCTTCTAGTTCGAGCTAATGCATAAATTACAACAAAAGTATGATTTATTTCTTTAACAACTCTCAAGCTCTATAGGACAGAGTGACAGTTGTTCTAGGATATAAGAGTGCTTCCCTTCCTTTTTTGTTCCTTGGCCTCCCCCTCGTGGTAAAAGAAGTCACTCCTACCTTTTCAAACTCTATCCTAGAAAGAGTTTAAAGAAAATTGGTAGGATTGAAAGGTACCATACTCAATCATGTTGGTAAGCTGCAACTCCTAGCTTCTGCTCTTCAAGGGATTCTGGTATATTTTCTTTCCATATTTAAAATCCCTAGATATATAGGCAAGAAATTTGAAAAAATTCAAAGGAATTTCCTCTGGTCGAGTACAGAGGAAAAAAAATGGCCTTGATAAAATGGGATAAGGTTTGTCTCCCCAAATGTGGTGGGGGTCTAGGCATAAGAAAAATTCAATCTACCAATAAATCTCTACTTGCTAAGGTCAGCTGGGACCAACTAAGGAGCAAGAAGGAATGGTGTAGGTTTCTAAATTTGAAGTATCTAAACAATTTTCCCATGATCAAGTGCCTATTAGATGACCACCCTAGTGATTCCTTGATTTGGAATGATATTTGTAGGATGAAAAAGCTACTACAATCTAGGTTGAGATGGAAGTTGGGAAATGACAACAAAATTAGGTTTTGGGAGGATCCCTGGCTACTTGAAGTTCCTCTCTCCCAATTTGATTTCAAGAATCTGATGATTCTTGCTTAGGTGTTTTTTGGCATAAATGTGAGTGATTACTTGTGTGGGCTACACGGTTCTATAAAATGGAAAATGTTGGAAGAGTGTTGTCCTCTTTCTCTAGAGTTAAGACATTAGGTTAGGAATCTGCCAGACATCCTCTCGCTTACTAGAATACCCATCTCTAACCTAGAATGAATTTTATTAGATTAAGGAAAGCAAGGGCAACCTATCTATTAAGAATGCCTATAGCATGCTGTTGGCACAAGGAACCCATAACAATATTTGGAAACAAGTATGGAATAGACAGCTTACACCAAAAATTAATTTCTTTTGGTGGATGGCTTGTCACAACAAGATTCTCACTTAGGACAACTTAACAAAAAGGGAATTTCAAATCGTGAATAGATGCATGCTATGTAAGAATGATGAGGAGTATGTTCCTCGTCTATTACTCCACTACCCATTTGCGATGAAAGTCTAGGAGTCGACATTTGGAAGATTGGGTATTCATTGGACCATGAATGGTGACCTTAAGAGTTTTGTTGATAATTGGATTAGTCCTTATCACCATACTCTTCCTGAGGAAATTTGGTGACAGGTTCCTCCCATCCTGTGCTGGTGTATGTGGAAAGAAAGAAATAATAAGATATTTAGAAGTGTGGAAAAAAGTATGAAGGAGGTGTTTAGTATTGGTCTTAGACTAGTTATGGAGAATGTTGCCTTACACATTTGGAAACCACCAAACAAGGATCCTTTAGAGTGGGAGATCAACATGGCTAAATCTTGGAACAAGAAATCAAAGATTAACTCATTTAACAACTCTAAAGCTCTAGCTAGACTTAATATTATTTGGAAACCCCCTAATATTGGTTGGTACAAACTTAACTTTGATGGTGCGGTGAAAGGAAACCCAGGGCTGGCTAGTATTGGAGGTATTATTAGAGACCCAAAGGGTAATTTGGTGGGTGGGTATGTTGGGGCATAGGAACACAATCCTCTATGATAGCAGAGGCAAGTGCATTGTTCAAGGGTGTTAAAATTGTTGTCAATCTAGGCATAAAAAACCTGCACATTGAAGGAGACTCCAGGGCTGTGATTGATTCCTTCAATTACAATCATTACTATGGTTGGAGTATTAGGGACATACTACTAGATGCAAAATTCATGCTCACTAAACTACAAAGAAAGGAAATGACTCACATTTACTATAAGGGAAACCAAGTGGCTAACTCTTTAGCCAACCTGGGTTCTTCATGGGTATTATCTAAGTGTTGAAGAAGTGTGGGGGCACTCCCTGTGAACATCCAATGGAATATCCTTACTGAATAGAAAAACATTACCGTTAATGATGAGATCTAAATTTTCTATAGTGGAAGGGTATATTTGGTTTTCCACACGAGCTCATACTAATGTGGAATATGCATGATGAAGTGGAGGGGTGTGGTAAGATTTTAGGGTGGTGGTTAGGGGTGCTCACGGAGATCAAATAGTCTTATCACTAGTTTAATGTGCTATCTTGTCATAAGTATGAAGCTCATATTTTGAACCACATTTTTTGGGACGTGCATGGAGCCAAAATTACCATCAATAATTTGGCTAATAATGATTTGATAAATGTAATCATGGATTTTGGCTATACTTTGTTGTACTTAAGCAATATTTTCTACGCCCTCACAACCCTAAACTCTTTGGGAATGACCATTGGTATGTGAAAAAACCTGATTGCCTTAATTAGCCAAGATTTTCAATTTTGGTATGGTGGTGGCATTAAATGGGTTGTGTGTTTTACCCATTGGAAATTTGAAAAACCTCTCACTTTGTTTACCCTACTAAAAGTTTATGATTTGAGAGTGAAAATGGGTGGTGATATAGTCTAAACTGAGCCTAGTTCTTGCGATGTAGAGGGACCCCCTTGTTTGCACATATGCATGGAGGGAGGCATTATGCCTCTAATGGAAAGCTTATAGGGGCATGACAAGAAACTAACGATGCAGTTTGCAAGCTCTTGGAATGAGAAAAGAGTTACTGTTGGTAGCATCTTGTTTGAAATCAACAAGGATGCTATAGGCAAAGCCATGTGAATGTCTTGCATGGGTCAAAAACTCAGAAAGCATGCTAAGGTGCAGGATTTGGAGAGTATCCACGCCTTCTTCTGACAAAATAAAAATTTGGTCAAATTGTATGCTAGATTCGAATGAAGCTCGTTGTTGAAGCCATAGGACCAGGTTTGTATGACTATCATGAAGTACATTACCCTTGAGGGTAGGTTTAAGGTTTAATGTTTCTATCATTGTCCTTTGTTAAACCATCTCAAACATAAGATTGTAATAAGAATTCCTTTCTTCTTACTTTCTTCTCTTGAAAGCTCTATGAGGTAAGTAGTGGATTTAGCGGCCAAAAAAAAAACCTTGACAAAGCACCCTATTTGCCCCTGCAACAAGGCCTCATTTTGTGCCTATATCACTTTTACTTGGCCTTCTATCCTCCTAAACCCATCTCAACCATTAGAATTGAGGAACATGAAACCTTCGACCATTCCCCTGATAAACCCTCTCTGACCGCTTTTGTTGGGCCTAAAAGAAAGACCCCCTATGGCTTGTCAAGCCCTCGAAAGATACTAAAATTAAACCCTCAACCAAAAAGAAAAATGTGGCATGAGCTTAGCTTAGTCAAAAGTTGTGACTGGGCTATGTGAGCTAAAAAACACACCTTCTAAGAAAGAAAGTAAATTGTCTGCCAAGATCAAGCCTGAACCAAAAAGAGTAAGAAGGGCACCCCTTGCTAGGTTGAAGAACTACCCATGAACAATGAAGAAGGGGAATTTGGTATAAGAGACTCCCATGGTGGTAAGGGGGTTGCAACTAGTGTTGATGTGGGGAAATTTGTGACTAGTGTTGATGTGGGGATTGGGTAGACTAGTGTCAAAAGATCTAACAGGATGGAAAAGAACAAAAAGGAGGTGTTGGTGGAGGAGATATCCAGTAGTTTTGAGAAAAATGGCAGTAAAGATGGAAGTAAACATGATATTATTGAAGATATTGAGGATTTTGTGGAAGGTTCAAGCCATTTCTCTGAGTTAAACAAGATGATCCTCAAGGAATCCACACTGGAGTCCTCAGATCATTCAACTCAGATTGAGGTGACTAACAAGTTGGAAACGGATAAGGGAGAAGAGCTCAATAATCTGCTGACTTGGGTTGACAATTTGGAAAAGAAATTCACCAGACTAACATGCTTCACAATCATGGTCATACATCACTTAGTTGTTATACTGTTTGAGGTGCATAAGGAGGAGGTTGATAAGAAGACTACAAAGGAGGATTCCAACAACAAGTGGGTGAGGGATGATGTGATGAAACTCCTCTTTGAGGAGTGGGAGGGTTTAACTAAGTAATGGGTGGGGTGTGTGTTGTTGTGGGTTGGGCTTTCCTTTTGTTGTTTGTCCACTAGTTCTCTAAGTTTTTGGTATTTGTCTACTTTTACTATAATTTGAATATATGTTGTTAGTTTTTGGTATTTTATAGAACTTTGGCCCTCTAGGATCTTATGTGTAAAGGGTGTTGCACCCTGTAAATGAAATTTATTTTATCAAAAACATAAGATAGTATTGCTATTGTTTACTTGACATATAGGTTCACTAAAAATAATGGCAGGAGGGAAGAATGGAAAAATATCGTATGGAAGATGCATGATTAGAGTTACTAATGGCATCACGTTCAATATTTTGTAGTCTTTTGAGGAAGAGTCGGCAACCCCCATCCATGAAGATGTATTTTTTTTAAAATGGAGAGCATAGAACTGGACATTTAGGTTTTGAACCCTCTATTCAAACTAATCAATCAGGTTTAGAACAACTTGTTCATGTTTGTGTGTTAGTTGGTGTGCACTTGAGGTCCCCAAATATATCGACAACACATTGGTCTATGTATGACATGGAAAGTGTAGTATTAGATGTTGAGGATAAGCATATGTCAATTAAGGGTGCAACAATGAAGTGGGGAATCTTGCCTAGCAGTTTGAGGGCATGGCTTAATGGAGATACAACCACCAAAAGGAAGGGGCCACAGACCATCCTTTCTAAAAAATGAAGCTGAAGTAGTGGAATGGTGCAAGGACATGGCTGATATTGGTCATGGCCTTCAAATCTCTCAACTAAAATCAACAATGACCCAAATGATTGAATCAAGTCCTAACCCATTCACAAATGGGATGTTAGGGTGGTCATGGTGGGTTGTTTTTTGAAAAAGGCATCCTAATTTGACAATTAGGATTGCAAAAGGAGTGGACACAAATAGAGCTATTATGCTACGCCTCTCCATAGTCTCATCTTTTTATGACAACTTGGAGAATGTGTATAATGAGCACAAGTATGGGTCAAGAAGAATATGGAAATACAATAAAATCATAAAATAGGTGTGCAGGCTAGCAAAAACTATAGAATGCAAGTTATTGCAAGGATGGGGTCAAGATGTGTACCGCATTTAATCTCAAAAAGTAGAGAGTGGATCACTATTTTAGCTTGTGTTAATAAAACAAGACATGTTATATCTGGTTTTTACTTGTTCAAGTCCAAAAGACACATCAAAAACTATATTGCTAACTATGAGCTAGGCCATGTATGGCAACCCGAGAGCATACATGGATGACAAAAAAATTGTTTGTTAATTGGATCAAACACTTTGTTACATTAGTCCCTTGCACGCTTTCACTGAAAAACAAAGAACTTATCTTTGATGTTCATTTCAGCCATGTGGTATTCAAGAAAATTGAAGAAGCAAGGTGTATAGGCATAGACATGCTTGTGCTACCTACACATACTAACCACAAGTTGTAGCCTTTGTATGTTAGTATATTTTCTTTCTTCATGAATTAATTCAAAAAACAAAGGACTCTATGGATGTCTATCCACCCTCAAATTGAAATTAAAAGGGAAGAGTTGGCAACTCTTGCTAGCAAGGCATTTGTACAAGCATTGATTGTGTGCAAAATTATAAGGGGATTTTGAATAACATGAATTTTTTCATTGAATTGGACTACACTTTACAAGGATATGAGGTCAAGTGAATCCTTCATATTTGAATACAAAGCAAACACTATCGCAACAGAAAGTGATGTCATGACAATTGAGGACGATGCATAGTTTATTGCAATGAAAACTTATTTGAGGCTATTTGGTTTCAATGAAGATCAAATTGATGAGTTTGTGCAAACATTTAATGTAGGAAATACCCCAAATACAAAATAAATGACTTAAACAGACATTGTGCAGATAATAATGATGTTGAATTGCATGATATTGAAATCCCTACTATTCAAATTATCTACAATGAGGCTATAGACAATGAAGAAGGTCTAAGTTTGCCATCACATACAAGCCAGTTAAGGTGGTTTAAAGATGCAACTTTAAACCTAGGGGTTCATTTGAATTTCAGTGAAGCAGATGAAATTGTCTCCATGCCATCATCACCACATAATGATCCACAAGATGTCATCCACTACTTCACAAATGGAAAAAATTGGGATGCAAATGATGGAGCTGAATGTGAAGATGGAAGTGTTATAAATGACTAGGAAGCTAACTTTGTGGCATGCACACAAGTTGATGACCATCAACCATAAACCACAAACAATAAATTTATGTAGCTTCCAATGCAAAGGGTGCAACAATCATCACATAAAGGTCAGTCTGGGGTGCTATGTATAAGTAGGTAATCATAGATTTTAACTATAGATGTGTATATTTTTTTTGATCGGTGATAATTGTTTTTATTATAATGAAATTAAAGTAAACCTAAATACAAAAGTTTCAAATCATTAACCAAAGATTTTTGATATTTGTTTAACTAGCACAAAACCTGAAGAAACCTACCTGTACCAAAATAACTTTGCCAAGCTACAACCCTAACAATCTATTCCCCAACCCCAAATGATTTACATAGATTTATAGTATCAAGTCTTTCCAGGCATCATATCAAAAAACCAACTCAAATACAGAGTTTAGAAGCATTAAACTACACCTACGAAAACATCAGTATTACTCATTCTTCGTTGAAGGTTCACCTAGCTCCAATGGAAGAATTTTTGTTATTGGCTTCACTTTCTTGCACAGACACAATCCCTTCCCCACACACAACTCTTCTTTGGCTATCTCCTTCAATTCTACAATTTTCAACTCTAGTTTAGCTAACTTTGCGCATATTTTCAGTGCTTCCCATCTAGGCTCTTCTTCATCCCGCCACTGGTCCTTTGTTCGTCCTTCCGGCCATCTAATAAAAAGATAGTTTAAGTATGCCATCTCTAGGCCACCACCATCTTGTCCTTCAATTTTAACCAACTCTACTTCCGGTATCACCCGCACTAGGATATCATCCATTCCTAGTAGGTAATCTTTTGGCACCAAAGTTCTCATAACTCCCCTCACTACCATTACTGAATCCCCTAAATCTAACTCCCACACCATCACCAACGAATATATGTCCAAATTCGTTTGCATTATGTGAGTCAGTTTTTCAAACTCATCACCCAACATTATCTACACTGCTTGTGCCACTTGTGCATCCTTAAAAAGGAATAATCCCCACAACCACTTCATTGAAGCCTTCCCCACAAATGTGTCCAACTTCCTTTGCGAGAAAAATTTGAAACTGGCTTCCATTGCCACACAACTTCACAGAAATCCAACCTACAACGTGTCGCCAAACAAACAACACACCACACACCCACACCCCTAAAAGCATTTAAGGTGGTGGAGTTATTAAAATACCCTGCTTTTCTAGTCGCCTTCATAAATGTCAAATGTATGTTCAGTGCTGGAAAAACACCTACACCAATGCTCCTCTTTGAACTACTGTCTCTAACCAACTTGTATGGTATGTAGGCCTGCTTCTACCGTTAACATTCCCTAAGCCAAGTCCTTCATATTTATGGCACTAAAGTCTTCAAAATTTAAAACATCTACCACTATTAAAGAAAGATCCCACTTTGACAGGATATTCACCTCCACATTTCCTGAATGCCTAATATGACTCACCTTAAAATCTTCAAATAAGGCTAAATCTTCAATTATTCTCCTAACCACTCCCTGCAAATGCCAAGCTTCAATTTTTCCTTTTATGATTTCTTGGATAATTATTTGAGAATCTCCCTCCAAGTGTATCCTTGATATGCCCAGCCTCCTAGCTAGTTTGATTGCCATTAGGGTTGTTGCGGCTTCTACAATGTTATTAGTTCCATCCTTCAATCTCATTGCTCCTATAGCTAACACATTTCCATTCCAATCACGAATAATACATCCAACACTAGATGGTCCTGGATTTCCCTTTGACGCTTCATCAAAATTAACCTTCCACCAACCTTCCTTTGGTTTTTCCCATTTGTCAGCTTCAAAGTAGACTGAGTTGGATTAACCTAACTAGGCCCCTTAACGGGCAATGTGTACATTAATTTGTTGAATGAACAAGAGATGCATAAATAAAGAAACAAAGAATTACAACAAAAGAAAAGGGAGTAGATGAGAGAAAGGAAGGAAAAAAGAGAAGCAAACTAGTTAGAGAGGGAGAAATTAAGATTGTAATGACTAGCAAAAAAATAGCAAATGGTAGAGGAGAAGTGAATGCAACAACAAGAGAGGGAGATTGAAAGGGAGAAGACAAAGATTGCTTGACAATTGAAGGTTACTCAACAGTAGGTGGAAATATCACAAAGAAACAAACATACGAGTACATTGACTCCTCTTCCATCGCAAAATCCCATTTTAATGGACATATTCAACATTGCGTCTCCAACCTTTGCTGCTCTTAGAAGCCTACAAGATGGGTCTTCCCCTGGCTTCTTTGACTAGTTACAATTGAATTTAGAGGCTAATCAAGCACTGCTTGCTCATATAGCAAGTTCCTTACAAAATAATCCACAACCACTAACATCATCTCTAGTTGGAAATAAGTCAGGTGATACCCTTGACATGAAGGACAAGGTCCTTTTCCTTGATCTATGGATATATGATTAGGATGGTTCATGCTATGTCTTTTTTGAAAAAAATAAGACTTCATTGTGTTGTACTTTTGTATTTGTACAACTTTGTTCAAGTCTATTTGTCTGACTATACAATATATGTATTTGATAATTTTCAATATATTTTTCAAGTTTGTTTCTATCATGACAGTTCTATGCAATTAGTCTTGTAATGTTATTGCATGTATCCATGGTGGTGAAGAGGTAGTACGTGGAATAATTTATATTTTGCATCTATTCATATATACAAATACATATGCAATCATATATCCACACATAGACACACACATATTTGTCCATTGTTTATGAATGTGTGAAGTTTCAATTGACAACTGAACACAAAAGAATAAATCTTAATTTGTATTACTATTCGCCTTAGTAATGCGGCGTATGTATATATATACATGTATACACACACACACATGTATATATATATATGTCCACTACGTATGAATGTCTAAAGTTTCGATTGGCAACTAAACACAGAAGAATACATCTAACATTAAGTATAAATGATATAAATACATACATACATACATACATACATACATATGTGTATGTATGTGTGTTTGAAAATGTTAATGTAAATGCAATGAGTGGATGCTTTCCTACAAGAGTACATGCAACATATCCATAAATAAATCTATATGTATGTGTATTTGTAAACGTAAGTGTAAATACAAAGAGAAAATGGTTTCCTAATCTACTATTTTGATATGTGATAACGAATTCTATAACTGAAATATCCATAAAAAATCTATATGTATGTGTATTTCTAAATGTAAGTGTAAAATCCAAACAACACAAATAATAAATATATATGTATGTGTCTTTGTAAATTTAAGTTCAAATAAAATATGAATAATAAACAACACGAATGGGATGAACATTATAAAACAACATACTATGTCTACCGGGTCATTGCCAAAGCAAAGTCTTGAAAGAATTTACCTCAAATATTTGGTTACAATTTGAAATGCTCTACAAACCTCCCAACACTCTTCAAATGCTTACCAAAACATAATTATAAAATTGAGAAGTAACAAACATACATCAACAATAATGTAATGATACTCAATGAAAAAACTATAATGACATATTGGTTAATAGATAGACTATTACATTATACAACTCATAGTAACAACCATACAAATAAAATATCCCAAATAATCAGGTGTGTTAACAAACACATTCATTGAATCACCCTCCATCAACATTGTCGCATCACCTCTTAGTGCTCTCCCATGCCTACATGAAAAAAATTATAATTGAGGTAGTAACAAAAAACATCAAAGGACCTTAACAATACTGCATGTACAACAACACATAATTGAACAAGTAGAACAACTTAATATTTGTTGATGCATAACACACACACAAACACATGTGCGCATATATGAACAAATAAATGTGTGTGTGTGTGTTGAATTATGAATAGTAAAATATATATATATATATATGTGAACGACATTGTCCAACACGAT
>VDFB02097282.1:53550-121368 GCA_007258455.2 Sequoia sempervirens
CCCTTGCCATGTAGGATCCGGCTGTGCACCGGGCCTATCTTAAGCTGACCCCCACCTCTCCCCTGGAACTCCCTCATATCAAAATAATTTGGGATTTGGTTCAATACAAACTCACTATATAGTTTCCTAAGAAAATATTGGGGACTTCACAATTATTGCACGGTGAGTAATCAAAGACCATATACCATCTTTCATAAAAATGGTTCTTAATCTCTTGGTGGTGCCACTCAATGAATAGGAAACTCTCTTTGCATTGAGGGTAATATTTTGATTTGTTTTAGGGTTTGAATAGAGAGCACAAATCACCTTTTAGTAATTTTAAAATTTTTTACTTGTTTATATGATAATTTGTCTCAGCATATATGCCCTAGCCGTCACTTCCTATCTTGCCATATCCAGAGACATTTGTTGGGTGATTGCATCTACATTTTTAACATGTCTTTCAATAGAATTTGCTAGAAGCATTCTTTTTGTGGTTGAAGCATTTGGATCACCAACCTACTAATAAGATCCTCAAGTTGTTTTCTATTGTTCTCAATTTCACTCCTCAAATTTTCTTGAGTGCCAGGAGGGAATTGAGAGAATGGTGGGGAGGTTGATTTTGTTGTTGAGGTTGAGGATTTTGCTGTTGAGGATTTACCTCCTCTTCTTGTTGAGGATTTGCAGGATTTCCTACAAATTTTAAAAAAAAAATCAAATCTAACCTAAAACAAACAAAATCAATTTCAAACTAACAAATTCAAAACAAATAGTAAACAATACTTACCTCCTGCATCTCTTCGTCGTCGTGGCGCCATATTTGCAGACAAAATCCAACTGTTCTTAATGGAATTTGCAGAAGTCCTTCCTCCTAAAACGCGAGTGCAAAAATGAGGGTTTTTGGCTATGGGCAGAGCTGAGAAACAGTGAAAAGCAAATGATACACATTTCACTTTTTCTTTTCTTTTAAAAGCACATAATGCGCTCGTGTTATAACGCGAGCACATTATGTGTTTCCCCATTTTTTTCCCATTTGTCCACAAAAGTGCGACCAACTTCATGCACCCGCCCGTTAATATTTAATTAGGGTTCAATTTAGGTTAGGTTTCAATTATAGTTATAGTTGAATTAGGGTTGAAATTATGTATAGAGTTAGGGGTAGGGTTCAATTAGGGTTCAAATAGGGTTAGGGTTCAATTAGGTTCAAATAAGGTTACAAATACATATATATGGTTCACTTAAATCAATCATAAAACTAATTGAAGCTCAACCCTAATCCTAAACCCAAGCCTAACTCTAACACTAATTGTAACTCTAACCCTAACCTAACGCCAACCTTAATCCAAACCTAAAACTAACAATAATTCTAACTCTAACTTTAACTATATCTCTAACTTTAATCCTAATTGAACCCTAACCCTAATTATATCTTTAACTCTACCCTAACCCTAATTATATATATAACAATGATTCTAACTCTACCCTAGCAGTAACTCTAATTATATCTCTAAATCAACTATAATCCTAACTCTATCTCTAATTCTATCTCTAACAATAATTCTAATTGTTACTCTACCCTAACCCTAGCCTTAAAACTAACAATAACTATAATTGAAACTCTACCCTAACCCTAGAATTATAACTATAACTCTACCTTAACCCTAATTCTAACTCTAACCCTATGTCTAACTCTAACCCTAATTTTATCTCGAATCTTAAACCTAACCCTAACCCCAACCCTAAATCTAATTCTAACACTAACCTTAACTCTAGCACTAACCCTAATTCTATCTCTAACACTAACTCTAACCCTAGTCCTAACCCTAATCTTATCCCCAACCCTAATTATAATTCTACCCCTAACTCTAATTCCAACCATAACTCTAATTCTAACACTAACCCTAACTCTAACACTTACCCTAATTCTATCTCTAACACTAATCCTAATTTTATGTCTAATTAGTAAGGTTCAATTAGAGATAAAATAGGGTTTGGGTGCAATTAAGATTTAATTAAGATTGAGTTAGGGTTTCAACTAGGATTCAATTAGTGTTATGACTAGGGTTAAAAAGTGTTATTGTTCAATTAGAGTTTAATTATGGTAAGTCTTATTAAGGTTCAATTAGAGTTAGTATTAGGGTTTGGGTGCAATTAGAGTTTAATTAAGGTTGAGTTAGGGTTACAACTAGGATTCAATTAGGGTTATAAAGTGTTATTGTTCAATTAGAGTTTAACTATGGTAAGTGTTAGGATTCAATTACGGTTAGGGTTAAATTAAGGTTAGGGTTCAAATAGGGTTAGGATTAGTGTTAGGGATAGGGTTCAATTAGGCTTAGAGTTAGGGTAAGGGTTAGGACTAGGATTAGTCTTAGGTTTAGGGTTCAATTAGGGTAGGATTCTATTATAAATCTTGGGGTTAGGGTTACAGTTGGGTTTCAAATAGGGTCATGATCAAGGTTAGGTGTAAGATTCATTTTGATGTCATATTTGTTGATATGAACAATATTGAGAAACATGTCGAGAGATAGAAATAGGGTTCAATTAGTGTAAGGTTAGTGTTAGGGTTATGATCAAGGTTAGGTGTAAGATTCATATTTGATGTCATATTTGTTGATATCAACAATATTGAGAAAAAACACCGAGAGATATAAATAGGGTTCAATTAGTGTCTCCATTCATGTCCAACATGCAATATTCTTCAATGAATCCAACTAAATTAAGATTATTAGTGTAAGATTCAATTAGGGTAAGGATTCAATTAGAATTAAATTTAAGTTAAGATTACAGTTAGGGTTCAATTAATGTAAGGTTAGTGTTAGGGATAGGATCCAATTATGGTTAGGATTAAAATAGTGATTAGAGTTAGGGTTAGAGTTCAATTAGAGTTTGGGTTAAATTAGGGTTAGATTTTAATTAAAATTATGGTTACAGTCCAATTATGGATAGTGTTCAAGTTAGGGTTAATAGTATTAGGGTTCATTTATGGATCCATTTGGTTAGGGTTTAATAAAGGTTAGGTTTATGGTTAGGATTCATTCAGGGTTAAGGTACAACTAGGGTTAAGATTTAATTAGGGCTAATGTAAATTAGCATGCAATTAGGGTTAGGGTGAGGTTTCTATGATAAAGCTTGGGGTTAGGGTTATAGTTACGATTGAAATAGGGTTAATGTTAGGGTTAAGATTAAATTAGTGAAAATTTAGGGTTAGAGTTCAATTAGGCTTAGGGTTAGGGCTTCAATTAAGGTTAGAATTTAATTAGGACTATGGTTAGAGTCTAATTAGGGTTAGGGCTATAGTTAGGGCTAGGGTTAGGATATAATGAGGGATATAGACCAATTAGGTTTAAGGTTAGGGTATAATTATGGTTAGAATTTAAATAATATTAGGTTGCATTAGTGTTCAAATAGGTTAACCATCAATTAATGTTAGAATTAAGATTCGAGTTCAATTAGAGTTAGAGTTAGAATTATGTTTACTGTACAATTAGGGTTACAATTCAATCTAGGTTCAATTAGGGTTAGAGTACAAATAAGGTTAGGATTTAATTAGGGTTCCTATAAATTAGTGTTCAATTAGGGTTAGGCATCAATTAGGGCTAAGCTAAGGGTTCAATTAGTGTTATGTTTAGTATTCAATTAAAGGGTTAGAATTGGGGATCAATTAGGGTTAGGACTCAATTAGAGTTAAGGTTATAGTTTAGATTCAATTAGCATAAGGGTTAGTGTTAGGGTTAGGATTAAAATTGTGTTCAAAGTTACAGTTACAATTCAATTAGGATTAGGGTTAGGGTTAAGGTTAAATTATGGTTAGAGTTTAATTACGAATATTTTTAGAGTGCAATTTATGGTAAGTGTTCAATTAGGGTTAGGGTTAGAGTTCAATAAATGTTCATTTTGTGTTAGGGTTTAATAAGGCTCGAGTTTATGGTTAGGGTTCAATCAAGGTTCAATTGAGGAAAATATTTTAATTTTTTTTCAAAAAATTCACTGTTGACAATGCAATTGTGCCCAATATGAGGAGGAAAGGCGCCGCTAAAGAAATTATCTGTAGTGAAACCCAAAACGTTTACACAGGTCGATTCAGGAACCCCCAATAAAATTTTATGGATCTGGAAACAGTAATGCCCATTTTTCAGAAATCCCCTGCTCAAACAAATTTGGCGACATTAGGAGCAAAAGGCATGCGCCCTGCCGCTCCTGCTACAGTGTGTTCAGGCAAAAAGAGATCCTCAGGCGCCCTGAAAGCCCCATGCGCGCAAACAATCGCCAATCCAACCATAGATGCAGAAATCACAACAGACATCACATCAGTGAAGAAGACGACGACAATACTCATGACGGTCAATATCCCCAAAATCTCTGTGTCGTTGAAGTGCCTGTTATAGAGCACCAGCGGCCCGTTGCGGAAGAAGTAGAGAAAAAGCCATCCCCCCAGCAGCACCATCAGCAAAAATAGCGAAAGTGGATGCGACACCAGGCTGAAGGCTACTGCCACGCACAGCAGAATCACATAATTTATGCGGAAATAGCTCCAGTTCTTGCCAATTCTGGTGGCTGCCTCCGCCAAGGACTCTGGTTTGGAGAAGGTGTTGTGATCTACAAGCTCCGTCCATGGCCGTCGATAATACATTGCATTTTTAGCGCTCTCAGAGATCTTGGAGAAAAATACTCGGGCTTCCGGATTTGAAAGCAAAGGCATCTGTGACACAGGAAGAATCGGGGCTGTTGCTGCCATTGAGAAGTTATTTCAAATTACTCTGCCTCTACACCAAAAAATAGCAAGCGCTACGAAACCTAGGGAAGAAAATCCGAGATCTGGAATAAAAATTCTGATAAATTTCAATCGAGCTCGATCCTTTAGCTTGCAACCCTAGCCCTGTTCAACAAAGCAGTAAAAGTAAAGCCGTGGAAGCTTCAATTTAAACCAACGTATGTTCCACATTAAACTTAACTCCAGTAAGAAATTAAAGTTTATCCTTCCGACACGAAAAAGGAAGAGCAAATCACAGAACTAACAAGAGTGAACATCTCCTAATTGCAAACTAAATTTACGAATGAAAAAAAAACAGTGGACAGCTTAGAAACAGGAAAATTTACCTGTGAACGCGATTTCACGCCACGCAATTAGCTCTATACCCCGATTTCAAGCAAATACATTGAGCTGGAATAAAAATTCTGATAAATTTTAATTGAGCTCGATCCTTTAGCTTGCAACCCTAGCCCCTGTTCAACAAAGCTGTAAAAGTAAAGCCCTGGAAGCTTCAATTTAAAGCAACGTATGTTCCAAATGAAACTTGAATCTCCAGTGAGAAACTAAAGTTTATCCTTCCGACACGGAAAAGGAGGAGCAAATCACATTGTAACTTACAAGAGTGAACATCTCCTACATTGCAAACTAAATTTATGAAAGAAAAAAAGGCAAAACAATGGAAAGCTTAGAAACAGGAAAATTTACCTGTAAACGCGATTTCACGCCACGCAATTAGCTCTATACCCCGATTTCAAGCAAATACATTGATCGAACTTTGCAGATGATTGAGGGAAATTTTAAATTTGAGATCTGAACTTTGTAGGGCTAATATCAACAACAAGGCGAAGGACTTGAAAATTTCGGAAAGTTCACAGTAAGCAATGCATAAAGCTTCAAGAAACGAATGATTCCAAATCTGCAGAAGAAAAACGAGGTCGGTCTTAGAGGGAAGAGAACAAAAGTATAGATGAATGTAGAGCCAAACCGTGATAAATGCTCGCTTGTGCCCAAAGTTCCGCTGTCGTGCATGCCGACTGTGTTCTGTAAAGGTTGTCAAAGTATTATTATTTATTTAAATATCGCATTAAATGCTTGCGGTCGATCAGCCCGTTAGAGATATTTTTTTTCATATGACAGATATTGGGATTACTGCTTTATAAATATTTTTTTTCATATGATAGATATTGGGATAACTGCTTTTTAAATTGATTATAATATGATGAGTAAGTGTAATTTATATTTATATTTTTTATTTTTTATTGAAAATATTTTGGAGATTAGAGATGGGTAAGAAATATAGAATGATTTTTTTCTTTTTAATTTAATTGTTTAGTCTTTTAAAAAATAAATGTTTATTTTCAAGTTGTATTTAGACAAACTTAAGCAAAGTTTAGTCGGTTGATAAAACACATAATTAATGGCAAGTATTCAAAGTTTATTTTTGTCATTTAGTTGGTCTTAATAATGGTGTGTGATAATGTATGGTAATGCAAGCTTATTTTTCAAACCCTAGGCGAGACTAATCAACATGTCCATAATTTTGTAAGCATTTGGAACATGTTTTCTTTTTGAGAAACATGCACTTAGAATTTATGATGTTTTCTTTTTACTTTGAAAAATTGTTCTTTATTGATTGTTACACACTTAGGGTTTTCTTTTTAAATTTTTCGCATTTGATTTGAAACTTTAATATTTTTAAATTTTTGTCCCTTAGAAAATGACTTGAAAAAGTTTTCCATTCCATTCCTATCGTCCTCATCCTAAAAATTTGGCGGAGCATAGATTAAAGTTTTATTTTCTTTTAATTTGATTAGCAAGTGTTGAGCAAGTATATAAATCTATACTAGAAGTCTTGCTTTACTAAGCTATGATGATGGTATCTCAAGTTTTGGGAGATCTATTCATCAAATTAAAGATAGGGAATTTATACCACTAAAATCACCCTCACCATACAACTAAAGATTTATACCCTAATAAATAAAATGACACACCATCATCCTTGCCAATTACCTAAATTAACCCCTTTAAATATTTTAAATTAAGTATATTATATATGTTGGCTTTGTTTTCAACCTTGTTAAGTTTTAGACTTCTTGCTACCATTGAATTGACACATGTCATCATGGGTTAAGTCCCTTTGTCATGTCAATCTTGATCACAAATTCCCTAGTTGCCCTCAAATGCCAAATCACTTATCAAATTGTGGTTGTAAATTTGTGTTCATAGTCACAAGAAATTAATTGTTAGATCCATTCTCCTCAAGCATTCTAAGTTTTCGCATCAAGTTATCATAACTTGTCCATCTCATAATTTTTGTGAGAATAATGTTGGACTTGATCATGTTTTTATTAGAGGTAATATAGGTTATGACAGAGTATAATGTTAGATTGACAAGCATTCAACATATGTTTGTGGATTATTTTGCAATAGTTATGATTCTAAAGCAATTTTCTATTTGATTCATAGCTCATAGTCAAAGGTTACGAAAGTGCATTTATATATATAATTGTTGGTCATCAAGGATAATAGATGACAATCATATTATTGATAAAACATGGTTTCATCTTTGTGAATGATTTTGGCACTACATGACATTTTATATGCTAAAATTTTGAGGAAATAGGTCATCACAAAGGATACTTCAAAGTATTTCTTTGAACAATTTATCACTATTCTCCCATTTAGAGTTTCAAAATTAGAATTAATATTTATGAAAGTTAAATGTATTTACTTTGTATAAGAAAGAAATATTCCCTTTGTCATGTCAATCTTGATCACAAATGCCCTAGTTGTCCTCAAATCTCAAATCACTTCTCAAATTGTGGTTGTAAATCTGTGTTCATAGTCACAAGAAATTAATTGTTAGATCCATTCTCCTCAAGCATTCTAAGTTTTGCATCAAGTTATCATAACTTGTCCATCTCATAATTTTTGCGAGAATAATGTTGCACTTGATCAGGTTTATTAGAGGTGATATAGGTTTTGACATAGTATAATGTTAGATTGAAAAGCATTCAACATATGTTTGTGGATTATTTTGCAGTAGTTATGATTCTAAAGCAATTTTCTTTTTGATTCACAACTCATAGTCAAAGGTTACAAAAGTGCATTTATGTATATAATTGTTGGTTATCAAGGATAATAGATGACAATCATATTATTGATAAAACATGGTTTCATCTTTGTGAATGTTTTTTGGCACTATGTGTAGTACCCCTCCATTTTGCTTATGTTTTCTGACAGTATGTTTTTACTTTGATAGACCCTGATACATTGTTTTGATGTATTTGATCGCTAACAGTAGAGCGATGGAGGATTTATTTTATGATGTGATGATACATTAATTGGATGGTGATTATTTGTGACATGCTTTATGTTAGCATAGATGTTTACTTGAGATGATATTGCTATTTATGCTCATGGTAGATTAATTGATATTTATTTCATCAGTTAGATGTGACATTGTATTGGTGAGGAGAACGAAATTGCATCACTCACTTGCGAGTGCCCTGTGATTTCCGTGAATTTCTCTTCATGGTGTGTTTGAATCATGGATTATGTATATACATGTACGATATATGTCTGATTGTAGGATTGCAGGTAAATGACATCGACTCCACCTGGTCTCACAGGTCTAACCCTGTCCAGGCTCAACGACAGTGTTGATTCAGAGATAGTAATGAGGTTTTTCCTAGTCTAGCCACAAACTTAGTCACAGTTTGTCATCAGTTTATGTCCGGTATGTTTGGTTGTCATGTCTATGTTTGCCTTGTTATTTGTTTATGCAAGGTTTATTTTGTGAAATTAATGTTAGATTAATGTTCTTAATGATTCAGTGCTTATTTAATTAATTTTAAATAATGTAGTTAAATGCTTCTTATTTTATTTAATTAATTAAATTAGTTTATTTGGTAAAATAATTTATTTCTTGTGATTAAAATTATTTTATTAAATTAATTAATTAATTGATTAAATTTTCTCGATTGAGCAAATAGATTAAATATAGTTTAAATGATTTTATGTGAATTGGAATTTTAAATTTGTTTAAAGAAAATAATATTAATTTTGAATTTTTAAATTAATAAAATAGAATAAATTCTTTATAACTATCAAAAGAAAATATATGTGAGTTTGTTAGAAGATATTTTTGAGTAGCCATGTGTGTGAGTAAAATTAAATGCAAAACTCTTGTTGAAAGATTATTCTTAGAGAGAATATTGCCATAATTGGGAAAGGCAAGAAGTCACTTCATGGAAAAAAAGAAGAAGAAGAGGAAATTGTTGGAAAATTGTTTTTTTTTTGGTTTTTGGATAAAAATTTGGAAGAGGTTGGGTCACTGTTGATTTTAGTTGAGAGATTTGAAGGCCATGACCAATATCAGCCATGTCCTTGCACCATTCCACTACTTCAGCTTCATTTTTTAGAAAGGATAGTCTGTGGCCGCTTCCTTTTGGTGGTTGTAACTCCATTAAGCCATGCCCTCAAACTACTAGGCAAGATTCCCCACTTGATTGTTGCACCCTTAATTAACATATGTTTATCCTCAACATCTAATACTACACTTTCCATGTCATACATAGACCAATGTGTTTTCGAGATATTTGGGGACCACAAGTGCACACCAACTAACACACAAACATGAACAAGTTGTTCTAAACCTGATTGATTAGTTTGAATAGAGGGTTAAAAACCTAAATGTTCAGTTCTATGCTCTCCATTTTTTAAAATTACATCTTCATGGATGGGGATTACCAACTCTTCCTCAACAAACTGCAGAATATTGAACATGATGCCATGAGTAACTCTAATCATGCATCTTCCATTCGATATTTTTCCCTTCTTCCCTCCTGCCATTATTTTCAGTGAACCTATATGTCAAGTAAACAATAGCAATACTATCTTATGTTTTTGATAAAATAAGTTGCATTTACAGGGTGCAGTACCCTTTACACAAAAGAGCCTAGAGGGCCAAAGTTCTATAAAATACCAAAAACTAACAACATATAGTCCAATTATAGTAAAAGCAAACAAATGCCAAAAACTTAGAGAACTAGCGGACAAACAACAAAAGGAAAGCCCAACCCACAACAACACACACCCCGCCCATTACTTAGCTAAACCCTCCCACTCCTCAAAGAGGAATTTCATCACATCATCCCTCACCCAGTTGTTGTTGGAATCCTCCTCTGTAGTCTTCTTATCAACCTCCTCCTTATGCACCTCAGACAGTGTAACAACTAAGTGATGTATGACCTTGATTGTGAAGCATGTTAGTCTGGTGAATTTCTTTTCCAAATTATCAACCCCAGTTAGCAAATTATTGAGATCTTCTCCCTTATCTGTTTCCAACTTGTTAGTCACCTCAATCTGAGTCAAATGATATGAGGACTCCAGTGTGGATTCATTGAGGATCATCTTATTTAACTCAAAGAAATGGCTTGAACCTTCCACATAATCCTCAATATCTTCAATAATATCATGTTTGATTCCATCTTTACTGCCATTTTTCTCAAAACTACTAGATATCTCCTCCACCAACACCTCCTTTTTGTTCTTTTCCATCCTGTTAGATCTTTGGACACTAGTCTACCCAGTCCCCACATCAACACTAATCGCAACAGTCCCCACATCAACACTGGTTGCAACCCCCTTACCACCATGGGAGTCTCTTATACCAAAGTCTCCCTCTTCATTGTTCATGGGTGGTTCCTCAACCTAGCAAGGGGTACCCTTCTTACCCTTTTTGGTTCAGGCTTGATCTTGGCAGGCAATTTACTTTCTTTCCTAGAAGGTGTGTTTTTTAGCTCACATAGCCCAGTCACAACTTTTGACTAAGCTAAGCTCATGCCACATTTTTCTTTTTGGTTGAGGGTTTAATTTTAGTATCTTTCGAGGGCTTGACAAGCCATAGGGGGTCTTTCTTTTAGGCCCAACAAAAGCGGTCAGAGAGGGTTTATCAGGGGAATGGTCGAAGGTTTCATGTTCCTCAATTCTAATGGTTGAGATGGGTTTAGGAGGATAGAAGGCCAAGTAAAAGTGATATAGGCACAAAATGAGGCCTTGTTGCAGGGGCAAATAGGGTGCTTTGTCAAGGTTTTTTTTTTGGCCGCTAAATCCACTACTTACCTCATAGAGCTTTCAAGAGAAGAAAGTAAGAAGAAAGGAATTCTTATTACAATCTTATGTTTGAGATGGTTTAACAAAGGACAATGATAGAAACATTAAACCTTAAACCTACCCTCAAGGGTAATGTACTTCATGATAGTCATACAAACCTGGTCCTATGGCTTCAACAACGAGCTTCATTCGAATCTAGCATACAATTTGACCAAATTTTTATTTTGTCAGAAGAAGGCGTGGATACTCTCCAAATCCTGCACCTTAGCATGCTTTCTGAGTTTTTGACCCATGCAAGACATTCACATGGCTTTGCCTATAGCATCCTTGTTGATTTCAAACAAGATGCTACCAACAGTAACTCTTTTCTCATTCCAAGAGCTTGCAAACTGCATCGTTAGTTTCTTGTCATGCCCCTATAAGCTTTCCATTAGAGGCATAATGCCTCCCTCCATGCATATGTGCAAACAAGGGGGTCCCTCTACATCGCAAGAACTAGGCTCAGTTTAGACTATATCACCACCCATTTTCACTCTCAAATCATAAACTTTTAGTAGGGTAAACAAAGTGAGAGGTTTTTCAAATTTCCAATGGGTAAAACACACAACCCATTTAATGCCACCACCATACCAAAATTGAAAATCTTGGCTAATTAAGGCAATCAGGTTTTTTCACATACCAATGGTCATTCCCAAAGAGTTTAGGGTTGTGAGGGCGTAGAAAATATTGCTTAAGTACAACAAAGTATAGCCAAAATCCATGATTACATTTATCAAATCATTATTAGCCAAATTATTGATGGTAATTTTGGCTCCATGCACGTCCCAAAAAATGTGGTTCAAAATATGAGCTTCATACTTATGACAAGATAGCACATTAAACTAGTGATAAGACTATTTGATCTCCGTGAGCACCCCTAACCACCACCCTAAAATCTTACCACACCCCTCCACTTCATCATGCATATTCCACATTAGTATGAGCTCGTGTGGAAAACCAAATATACCCTTCCACTATAGAAAATTTAGATCTCATCATTAACGGTAATGTTTTTCTATTCAGTAAGGATATTCCATTGGATGTTCACAGGGAGTGCCCCCACACTTCTTCAACACTTAGATAATACCCATGAAGAACCCAGGTTGGCTAAAGAGTTAGCCACTTGGTTTCCCTTATAGTAAATGTGAGTCATTTCCTTTCTTTGTAGTTTAGTGAGCATGAATTTTGCATCTAGTAGTATGTCCCTAATACTCCAACCATAGTAATGATTGTAATTGAAGGAATCAATCACAGCCCTGGAGTCTCCTTCAATGTGCAGGTTTTTTATGCCTAGATTGACAACAATTTTAACACCCTTGAACAATGCACTTGCCTCTGCTATCATAGAGGATTGTGTTCCTATGCCCCAACATACCCACCCACCAAATTACCCTTTGGGTCTCTAATAATACCTCCAATACTAGCCAGCCCTGGGTTTCCTTTCACCGCACCATCAAAGTTAAGTTTGTACCAACCAATATTAGGGGGTTTCCAAATAATATTAAGTCTAGCTAGAGCTTTAGAGTTGTTAAATGAGTTAATCTTTGATTTCTTGTTCCAAGATTTAGCCATGTTGATCTCCCACTCTAAAGGATCCTTGTTTGGTGGTTTCCAAATGTGTAAGGCAACATTCTCCATAACTAGTCTAAGACCAATACTAAACACCTCCTTCATACTTTTTTCCACACTTCTAAATATCTTATTATTTCTTTCTTTCCACATACACCAGCACAGGATGGGAGGAACCTGTCACCAAATTTCCTCAGGAAGAGTATGGTGATAAGGACTAATCCAATTATCAACAAAACTCTTAAGGTCACCATTCATGGTCCAATGAATACCCAATCTTCCAAATGTCGACTCCTAGACTTTCATCGCAAATGGGTAGTGGAGTAATAGACGAGGAACATACTCCTCATCATTCTTACATAGCATGCATCTATTCACGATTTGAAATTCCCTTTTTGTTAAGTTGTCCTAAGTGAGAATCTTGTTGTGACAAGCCATCCACCAAAAGAAATTAATTTTTGGTGTAAGCTGTCTATTCCATACTTGTTTCCAAATATTGTTATGGGTTCCTTGTGCCAACAGCATGCTATAGGCATTCTTAATAGATAGGTTGCCCTTGCTTTCCTTAATCTAATAAAATTCATTCTAGGTTAGAGATGGGTATTCTAGTAAGCGAGAGGATGTCTGGCAGATTCCTAACCTAATGTCTTAACTCTAGAGAAAGAGGACAACACTCTTCCAACATTTTCCATTTTATAGAACCGTGTAGCCCACACAAGTAATCACTCACATTTATGCCAAAAAACACCTAAGCAAGAATCATCAGATTCTTGAAATCAAATTGGGAGAGAGGAACTTCAAGTAGCCAGGGATCCTCCCAAAACCTAATTTTGTTGTCATTTCCCAACTTCCATCTCAACCTAGATTGTAGTAGCTTTTTCATCCTACAAATATCATTCCAAATCAAGGAATCACTAGGGTGGTCATCTAATAGGCACTTGATCATGGGAAAATTGTTTAGATACTTCAAATTTAGAAACCTACACCATTCCTTCTTGCTCCTTAGTTGGTCCCAGCTGACCTTAGCAAGTAGAGATTTATTGGTAGATTGAATTTTTCTTATGCCTAGACCCCCACCACATTTGGGGAGACAAACCTTATCCCATTTTATCAAGGCCATTTTTTTTCCTCTGTACTCGACCAGAGGAAATTCCTTTGAATTTTTTCAAATTTCTTGCCTATATATCTAGGGATTTTAAATATGGAAAGAAAATATACCAGAATCCCTTGAAGAGCAGAAGCTAGGAGTTGCAGCTTACCAACATGATTGAGTATGGTACCTTTCAATCCTACCAATTTTCTTTAAACTCTTTCTAGGATAGAGTTTGAAAAGGTAGGAGTGACTTCTTTTACCACGAGGGGGAGGCCAAGGAACAAAAAAGGAAGGGAAGCACTCTTATATCCTAGAACAACTGTCACTCTGTCCTATAGAGCTTGAGAGTTGTTAAAGAAATAAATCATACTTTTGTTGTAATTTATGCATTAGCTCGAACTAGAAGCATAATTGTTCATAAATTTTTCCATTTCCTTGCTTCCACCATAAAATTTTTCCCAAAGAGGATGGTATTATCCACAAACTATTGTATAGAAGTTAGATCAAGGGTGGTGGTAGGTTTAACTCCCATAATAGAACCATCAACAAGCATCCTTGAAACATTCATGCTTAGGACATCAACAACCATTATAAATAGGTATGGGGATAGGGGATCACCTTGTCTTATTCCTCTACCTACCTCAAATAAATCATGGGAAATCCCATTGAATAAAATAGAGTACTTCACTATAGAAGTGCGCTCCACAATGAGGTTCACCACCTTCTAATTGAACCCAAACTTGGCTAAAAATTTGAAAAGAAAGCTCCATAGAACCTTGTCGTAAGCTTTGGAAATGTAAAGCTTGAAATCCATACTCACACAATTACTTATGTCCATAGAGTGCATGATTTCATGAGTGGAAATTGCAACATCCATAATGTGGCACCCCATGACAAATCCTTTTTGGCATGGGCTAATCATTTTATCTAGAAAGGGTTTCAGATGGTTGACCAAAATATTGGATAAAATCTTGTAGATGGTATTACATAAGATGATGGGTTTAAAGTCCGCCATGGTCTAAGGGTCTTCATTTTTAGGAATGAGAGCTAAAAAGGTGTGATTCAACTAATTTAGGAGCTTACTTGACTTGAAAAAATCCTTAGCAGCGAGAAATAATTCCTCTCCCAGAATATTCCAATATTCCTAGAAGAAAGTCAAAGGAAAACCATGTAGTCCTGGAGCCTTGAAGGCACCCATACTAAAAACAACCAATTTGACTTCCTCAGGAGTGATAGCTTGAAGAATATCATCATTATTTGAGACAGTTAGGAAAGCAGGGACAACATCTAGTAATAGGTCATCAACAACTAAGTTAGGAGCTCCCACAACTTAGATAAGGCATGTTAGAAATATCCAATGACCAAGACCAATCTAGGCTAGAGTAGTAGCTTCTACTCCGAAATCATCTTTCAGCTTTCTAATCTAGTTCCTTTTCCTATGCTTTAGGTTTGAGATATGAAAGCAGGAGGTGTTGCGGTCTCCTTATTTCGGCCATTGAATTTTGGATTTTTTCTTCCAAAATATTTCCTCTATTTTCAAAACTTTGTCCCATTTTGTGCGATCCTATTTCTATTGCTAATAGGTCTGCACACTAACATCCCCCTCCTCCATCAGTTTTTGGTTCACCTTAAGTTTTTCAGAAAGCTCCCTTTTTTGATGAAAAAAATCTCCAAACACCCACTTATTCCAACCTTTAACCATGCTTTTAATGTGCTTTAGCTTATGGAAGACCCTAAACATGGGGGAGCCATGGAAAAGATATTCCACTAATCAACAATTTTATTCCTAAAATTTAGGTGGGAATTCCACATTATCTCAAACCAGAAAGCAAAAGGAAAAACAACAAATTGATCATTCAAGATAAGCAGCAAGGGGTTATGGTTTGAGACTGTCCAAGGAAGGGCCAACAGGTTGGAGTTAAGTAAAGATTTCTAGTTAGGGGAGAAGAGAAACCTGTTAAGCCTATCCTGAATTAGGTTATCACCCATTCTCCTAATGGTCCAAGTAAAGTTCTAGCCATGTAACTCAACATGCATCAACCCTATATCACTTAAAAGATCATCCAAATCAACCATACTATCTGAATAGTCCACTAAGCACCCACTCTTTTCAGAGGGAGATAGTAGAGAGTTAAAGTCTCCTACCACCAACCAACAAGCCTTCTTATTATTTTGGATCCACTTAGTGATCTCCAGCCAAATATTTTTCCTAGCATTCTTGATGTTAGGGGCATAAATATTTATCAGAATCCATAAAGAGCTAGAATGGGTGAACTAGATCCCCAAACTATTTTGATTTTGAAACAATTCAATACCCCTTAGTCTATTTCAGTTCCACATAACTGCTAGTCCTCTCGAAGCCCCATCTGCATCACTAAAGGAAAAGTGGGCATTGGGCCATATGTTTTTAGCTAAGAGTTCAATTTTTTTTTTAATTGGATTTTAACTTCTTGTAATAGTAGTACGTCTAGCTTGTGCTCCCAAACATAATCCTTCAGAGCTAGCTATTTATGGGGGCTATTTAGCCCTCTTACATTCAAAGACAAGAATTTAATTTTGAAATATTCCTTGAGGATGCTTCCAACATCCTTTGTTTTCCAATAGCTATCTCTTTGGTTATCTCTCTATTTCTAGTTTGTCGTTGGTTGGGTCTACTTGGTTTGGTGTCAACCCCCACATCTTCCTTCCTTTGTTTACCCTTCTTCTTTGGGGTTGACCAACCATCCTCTTCATTGGTTTGACTATGTGACTGGACAACTGTAATTGTCACACCGGATTCAGATCCTTCCTCTTTTAAACCAGTTTTAGGTATTTCTCCCTCTTCCAATTCTTTAACCAAATCTTGGCTAGCTAGGTGAGAATGATCTCCCAACTCTTCCATCTTCAAATCACTAGCGACTACTGGTTCACTTGGCCTGCTTACCAATGGAGATGCAACCATCAAAGGGGTGGGTTTGTTGGGTGATGTCACAACCAAGTTTGTGATAGGGTCTTCAAAAGGGCCAGATTTGGTCGAGGAATCCATGATCTTTAAGATCTCATTCTTGAAAGGGTAGTTATTCATGATTTCATCCACTAGGGGATCACTTGGGATAGGTTTGTTTGTTACGGTGGACTAACAGTCGAAAATGAGTCAGTGCACAAGTTTGGAGCACTTTTGACAGTAAATCACAACATTTTCATAACATATTTGTTGGTTCCAAGACCCATACTTAGAGCTCAAGGTCACTGAAATAGGTAGAGACTTGTTAGTATCAATATCGACACAAAACCTAATAAAGATTAACTTGGATTTCATTCTGGTGATGGCATTAGAAGTTATGAAGTGGCCCATAAAATCTCCTATAAATTAAAATATTGAATCATCCCATTATTCCAATGGAAATCCTAGAAAACACACCTAGATGAGAGTAGATTTGTTGAGATCCATAGGAAGATCAAAGCCAGGCTTCCAAAGACAGAGGGAAAGGCTATGTTTCCCATAAACCTAGGGGCCTGAGGATAGAACAAAAATCATATCCTTAGAAGCCATGAATTTGAATAGGAACAATCCTCCAACCATTGCAAAAACATCTATATTGCCCTTCAATCACCATTTAGCTTTCAACCATCTTCTAACCATATCCACAATAGGGCGAAAAGAGAAATTTTTTCCCACGATTGAGTTCTCCATTGAAGAAACGATCCTATCACACATGGATTTTAGGATTGAGATTTTTGTGTCAAAGATGGAGTTCAACACTTCCACCTGAGGGAGTGACTTATCCGTTGTTGGACTTTGGGAGGAGTTAAGTAACAATTCTTCTAACCCTTGGGTTCCTGAATGACAAGAATCACATGCACTTCTTCAGTAGACAAAATGATAGGAATCATGGGCACATCTTCAACAGACGGAATGGGAGGGTCCCTTGAGGAAGGTAGTGGTGCATGTGCTGAAGGCACATAGTCAGACTGGGATAGGGGAGGGGGGCTATGGGGTACCGACAAGGTGGCATCCACCATGTGCGCAAGAAATTCAAACTAGCAGAATGAGAAAGCAATTGTCCAAAATATTGATGGAAATATATGTTGCATAATACTCTTATATATATATTTGATCGGTAAATCACTGCTTGTGGGGCAACACCCATAAAGTGAAAAAAAATAAAAATGCACTGCTTCAAACCCAATATTGGGGAGTGCAAAAATCCTATTCAGACCCATGAATGGGGAACACAAAAAGGAATCACCTAACCAAATTTACCCTTGCCTATAGACTTATTAACTGCCCTCCTTTTCTTTGGAGTGGGATTGAAGGTGCAAATTGAATTTCACCTCATTATTCTTTCTTTTCTTTGCACCTTCCTCCAATTTTCGTTTGACGAACCATCATCCATGTCCTTTGCTTTACCTTTGATTATTTGGCTTCCCTCTAGAGACATTATTTTTGAGTTTCTATCCTTGACACTGTGACGACCTTCATGAGGAGAAACTGTCAAGGCCTTCGAATCAACACTTTTCCCTTTTTGGTCCCAATTTCTTTTCTTTGAGGTAGTGGTGGGGGTTTTGTCAGGTGAAGGAACATCACCAAAAAAATTCACTGCTCTAGAGGATGTAACTGCTGCCAGTGGAGTGGCTTGGGAATCACCTGGTGGAGCCATGCCCGAGGCGGTGTCAACAACTTTTGGTGGCTCATCAACCTCACCATCTAAACCATCCTTTTCCACTAAGTAATGTTGGGGTTGGCATCTTTCCACCAAGTAGCTTGGTTTTCATACCAACGTTTTGAGTAGTGTGCATCCATATGACCAGTGTTGAAACATTGATGAGAACGCAAAGGTAGTCCTTCATAATTGAGCAATTGATTCCATCCCATCCCCACAATTTTTAGAAGGATATTCACAAGGAGATCTTTGGTTGCATTTATCTCCACTAATATGCGAGCATAGGTAGTGTGCAAAAAATTTGAGGAGCCCTCATCCATTGCCAAAAAATTCCCCAACGAATTGCCAATGGCTTCAAAGCATGAATCACACAAAAACTATAGAGGCAGATTCGACAACCTTACCTAGAATGGAACCAAGTCAAAGGATTCTATGAGAGGGTTGAAGGAAGGGTGCCAGGGTTTCAATATTAATAAATGCTGCTCCTTCTAGCTCCATTGGTATTCATATAGAATTGTATTATGATCCTTCACATTATTGAAAACCACCACGAAGAAGCCCCTTGCACTGGGGTAGATCTCTACATCCCTCTCCAATATAGGTTTCTAGAATTCTACAATCTAATCATGAAGCTCCGCAAGGCTTGGCCAAAACCCCTGAAATCTACTAACTAGCCCCTTTCCTACAAAATAAGATATATTTTCAGCCACTTCATCAACAATCTCCTCGACGAAAGAACCCGTTGGAGTAGTGGTTGTGCACTGGAGAGCCCTAGGACCCTTTCGCTCACCATAATTAGTCACCTCCGCCATCAACCTCCCCTCCCAACCATTGCTCATCCCCCATTTTTTCTATGGAGAATGAGGCCGAGTAGTTCTATCATTAGCTTGTCTCTGAAACCCTGGTGAAGATGCAGGCCGAAGGGTTTGAGTCTGGTTGATTTTGCTCCATATCCTACCCATGATTCATTCTTTCCCGTCCTTCCACCACCATCGAATATGAGCGACCATAGATAACAAGACTCATCGATTGAGCATTTTGTTGCCGCCCATCTCTTGGGCCGAAGAATGTTTTTGTAGAAGCACTGAAGGATGTCCTAGCTTTGCCAGTCAATGAAAAAGTCTTTGCTTCTCTCCCATGTGATATCCCTTCCTTGATTCCTCCATGCCTCCAAAATTTTGCTTGATCTGGCGTAGTGGTGGAAGAGCGAGTCAAGGTTTTCCATAGCGCACTGGAGTCTACCAAAGTCATTGCAAAGCCTCCCATAATACTATCTTATATTATACTTGTTAGAAAATATTAATATTTTGGAAAATAATAGAGACAAAAAGTAGAAACAATAAAAAAAGCATCAATATATTTGCAAATAACAAAAACATAAAATAAACAATGTCAAATAAGCATATATAGATACAGACAAACAAACCTCTAGACTCATGAGTACCATTGTGTGCAAAATGAAAGGGGAAATGATGAGTTGATGTTACCTGAAAGTATGGAGACTATCTTGCTTATATATGCCATGGTGGAGACATCTTTTGACAAACAACGATGTATGATGAGAAATGATGAAATTGTTCAAGAATTCAAACAAGGGTTTTGGATTGTTGGAGGTGTGTGAATTTACTTCTGAATACATGTTACAATTAAAAGTTACAAAGTTTCTCCTATATGTGTGTGCTGCTCTATTGTATGTGTAATGGAAAGTAGACATAAACTAACATAGTTTACATAAAATGTATGCTACTATGTTCTTATGGACAACAAAAGGAGAGTAATTTAAACATAGGTAAGACAAATATAGACATGGATTTTTAGATATATGCCCAAAAATACAAGGGTTTTTTTAAAAAACCATACAAGTTTAGGGTTTCATGGTAATAATTCCTTAATTAGACAAATACATGATTTTTTTCATGAGTATCAATTTGTGCAAAATGAAAGGATAAATGATAGGTTGACGTTACCTCAAACCATGGAGAGTATTGCATGCTGGAGATGACATGATAAGAAATGATGAAATAAGTTAAAAAGATGTTTCAATAGAGCACACAATCAAACATAATTGATTATTACAAAAGAAGACGTAAGTTGTGTTCTGTTTGCAATCCAGACTTGAGAGATATACAGTTTCATGATTGCAAAGATAAAAAAAAGTACAAAAATAAATATATATACATGTGTATAGATATATGTATATATATGTGTGTGTATTTATATGTATACATATATACATATATATGTAGACAAATATATATCTTTTTGTGAATATCTATTAGTACAATGAAAATGTAAGCTATTAAGTAAAAAATAGAAGTTACAAAGTTCGTCTTATATATGTATGTGTAATGGAAAGTAGATAAATACTAACACAGTTTACATGGAAAGTTCCAAATACCTCCAACAATTCATTGCCATGACAAATTTATCTCATGGAAAATTCACCACCAACAATTCATATCATATTGTCGGCGGTGAATTTTCCACGAGATGAATTTTTCTATATATATATATATAATGCAAGCTGATGTGTACACTTTTATGAATATAAAGATGCCTCTATGAATTAAAACCGAGATAAGTATAAAAGAGGTTTCTATGAATTAATCGAGATATATATAAAGGAGACTTTTATAAGTTAATCGACAAAAATATATTTCTAGTTTCATGAATATAAAATATGCTTTTATGAATTAACCGAGAAACATATACCTAGTTTCGTGAATATTAAGGAGGCTTCTAAGAATTAACCAAAAAGTGTAAACAAACACGCAATCTACTGAATTTGTAAATTGGGTTTCTAAGGAATAACCCGTGAGAAGAAAAACTTCCATTTATTTATAACATTTAAATAGACAGTTTATGATTATAACTGTTAAACACACACTTCATGAAAGTAAGTTTCAAAGACTGTACTAACCTGAAAATGCATGGATATTTGATTATTGTGTAGATGATTCCTGTTGATACTCTACAGTATACAGAGGATATTAGAGAGGAAAATAATTGAGATTTTACTTTCTCTCTTATAAAATAATTCAAATCTGACAATTGAATGCATTGAATTTGGTTATTGTGTTTCCAATTTGAATTTGTTTGGGGTTGATATGATCATTTGAATTTGTAGTTGCTATTTACGTAGGTTTTTTTATGGTGAAATGATTGAATTCTACACTATATTTGGATGTGATGTTTATTAGGAGAGCTTTAGACCATTATTTATTTGTGCAAATACCTACACTTAATGGAGTTAATACATGTAAATAAGACCCTTTTCAAGTGAGAGTATTTGTAATAATAAAAGATTATTATAAATTGTAAATATAGATTTTTGGGAGCAACTTGTCTTTTGTCTTATATTGTAAATACAAATATTTAAAAAAAGAAAAGAGAAGAGAACATTATTGAAACCAGTTTTTAAAGGAATGCCATAAACATCAGCAAAACCTCTCGAAAGTTATATCTATTCCAATCGTATTTATGTAGGTACATCCAAAGAGATTTTGCGAAGAGATTTTAACTTTAAATGGCAGGAGAATTTGACAACACGATTGTTCAAAATTTCCATTAAACATACTTAATCCCATTTTGAAGATAATTACAGGAGCCAACTTGGCAGCGCGAAACAGGGTTTGAAATTTTTGAACTTGGAAATCCACTTTAAAAGCCTATCAACTATATTCCTAACACAAATACATATGAACACATTTTGTAGTTGCAGAATAGGGCAAAATTCTCTGTATTTCAGATTACAATCCTCTTGTTGCAGCAGCTGCACGAGCACCATGTTGTGCCGCAACTTGTTTGTTATGTCATTCCATTTACGCAATCTGTACTCAACCCTTGTCTGTACCGACGCTTATTCGCAGAACCTCTTTTCACACTTTGCTTCCACCAAATTTAACATGTCTGTGGCCGATATCACTCGGACGGTTAAACGGGCCCCCTATTTGCAGAGGCTTCAAACTCTCGACAAAGTCGAGCAGTTTATTGATATGTTGAACAGGTACGGCTGCTCTGAAGTCCAAATTGCCAAGATAATGATGAAAAATCCGCGAGTAATCAGCACAAGTGTAGAAAGAATATTGGAACCCAAAATCAAACTGCTGGAAGATTTCGGCTTTCAGGGTAAAACTCTGGCCAAGCTTTTGGCGAGCAATCCACAAATCTTGGGCATCGGCCTCGAGAACGACCTTCTTCACCAAGATGGAGTTTCTTAAGAATTTATTTGATTCCCAGGATTTCCTCATCAAATCTCTGCTCAGAGACTCTTTCATTTTTGGTTATAATCTGGAGAAGACCCTGAAGCCCTCGGTCACACCCTGCCTATCTTTTTGATCAGCTTAGAGCACAAACACTTGTTTGCAAGATAACACTCATAAATCAATGCAATCTTACAATGTTTTCCATTTCAATTGCGAACATTTGAAGTTTCGCACGAGCCAAGGATCCATTTAATCTTTTCTATTAATACCCATAATCATTACGCTTAATGGTAGGTACAAAGGCTTGCAATGTTAATTTAAAAATAACTTGCATCATAAAGTTAGTTTATACAAATAAATAGAAACACATGTCAAATGCTTTGCAAATTGGAGCCCGTTGATGCTTTGAGTACATCCCTTCATTATATGAACATTGATAGTCTTGAGCCTTGCTTAGAACGAATTGCCGATGGGCCTTCAATATGACTAAAGTTTCCCCCTTACTAGCCCATCTTTAACATTATTGAAAATTTTCCCCACTTTCACTCCTAATCACGTCCATCAAACACTCAAGTACATTGTTTCCCTTCTTTTCATATAACATTACTAATTGTTGTTGATCAAAACCCCTATTTGCAAGTAAATCTGCCACTTTATTTCCTTCTCTATAGGTGTGGCCCATATTACAACTTGTTAGTTTGTCCATTAACCCCTAGACCTGCTGCATCACATAATCTAACTTCCAGTTAAAAATCTTCCTCTCCTTGCAAGAATTTATGATCACTAATGAATCGCCTTCAATATGAAGATTTCTAATTTTTAGATTGAAAGCCAACTACAGACCATATAAAAGAGCCCGTGCTTTAGCTGTGTTATTTGTGCCAATAGGAAGACTAACCATCTTGGCGCCAACAAGGTTTCCCTTAATATCTCTAATGACCATCCGTGCTCTTGAGGTTCTAAGATTTCCTCTTAAAGCACCATCAAAATTTAGCTTATAGACACCTGAAGGGGGTGGGATACAAGATACCTTAGATCAATCAATTTTTTTTCCTAGTTGGTGTTGACTTCCTTTGAATGGGAGTACGAGGTAGCTCCATTTCTTCATTACCAAAGCATCCCAATCAGTGAAAAACAAACTTGCATTTTTAATTTCCTGCACTTGAGCATTTGTTACATTTGAAATTAACTTTTCTACCTGTATCAAAACTTGCTCTACAGTGGATGTTTCTTTCTTGAAAAATATGCTTGTTCCTTTCCCACCATATATTCCAAATAACTAATGTTGGAGTTACCTACCAAATAATAGAGAAGAGCGAAGACTTATACAGTATAGGCCAACTCGTAAAAAGCTCCCAAAGAGTACAAGGCAAAGGAGAATACCAATATAATTTCTCTTTAATAAAATCCCAACAATTTTGAGCAAATTTGCAACTAATAAAAGGTGAGTTGTATCTTCCTGAACTTTCCTAATCTATCTCCCACTAAATTTTTTCTTTTTATGGCCAACCAAGCAAAGTAGCTTGCCTTAGGCAGACCTGTAGAGTTCCAACAAAAAGAAAGAGCCCTTTGCATTTCAGAATGTTCCCCACTACTGACAGTTGCCTTAAAACATTGTTTAATTGTATAACTGCTTGTTTTGGAGGGTGCCCATATGATTTTATCAAGCAAAATAGAGCTAAAAACAATTCTATCTTTTAGGATATCTTCCAATTTTTGTTTTTGATCAACTAGAATTTGAAACTTCGAAAAGTCTTTCCATTTGATCTTGCTTGTTAGACTATCTGATTCGTGAAAGTTGTGCTTTACTTTTTCTCCCCAACTTGTTAAAAAAATTGCCTCTGCTATTTGAAAATCATGAAGAGCGTTCAACGGTGGCAATCCATTCCAAGTGTCTTTCCAGAAGGAGGCTTCTTCTCCATTATGTATTTTACCCCTTATATAAGGAGTAATTATTTTCCTACAAGCTATCAAAAAATTCAACATTGATGACCCTTGTCGAGCGTTTGAAATTGTGAGTATCCTGCTTGGTGAAGAATCATCCAAATATTTTCCTCGCATAATCTTACACCATTTGGCATGATCCTTTTCATACATGTGCCATACCAATTTAGCACCTAGTGACAAATTCCTTGTTGTCATATTATGTATGCCAACGCCACCTTTAACCTTTTCTAAACAAAGTTTTACTATTGAAACTAGTGGGATTTTCTTCGAGTTGTCCATATTTCCTTTCCATAAGAAACCTCTTATAACTTTTCTATTTAAGATATAACTGATTTCAGAGCCTTTAGCATTGCCTTATAGTAATTTGGGATGGATGATAACACTGATTTTACCATCAAAATCCTTCATGCAAGGGACAACCATCCATGAAATATCCTAAATTTAATATGCTAAATTATCTTATCCCAAAAGGTTACTTTGTTTGTACCTGAAAAAGAAGGTAGACCAAGATACTTGCATGACAAATCTATTGATTTAAAACCCAACAATTTTACTATTTTCCTTTTAACTGTTGCTGTTGTATTTAAAACATAGACCTTAGAATTATCTGCATTTATTTTCTCACCTGAAGCTTGTATGTATTTCTGTAATATTTCTTTAATTTTTTTGGCTTTGCTCAAAGTTGTTGTGCCAAACAAAATAGTGACATCCGCATATAAAGAATGAATAATTGTAATACTGGTAAAAGGTAGACTAACTCCTTGCGATAACCCCTGAGAGTGAAAATTTTAAGATCTACTTAAAGCTTCAACTAAAACAATAAATAAAAAGGGAGAAAAAGGTCTCCTTGACGAAATCCCTGAGAGGAGCTAAAGAAACCAAATGGGGAACCATTGATAATTTGTCATGCCCAAAATTTTATGCCAAAAAAAAAAACCCAACATTTTTTTTTAATCCATTAATTACACTAATTAACGCTCTAAGTGTTTAGGGTGTAACAATAACCATCTCCAACAAAATTAACACCCTTTCTTAAAATTGAATTGTTGGTTTAAACTTGTTAATGTGATACTATAATTAATGCATCTCTCACTATTAAACTATACTTTGAGTAATAAATTTACAAGTATCACAATTTAATGGTTACGTCAATAACATTCACATTACAATGGTTATGGTGCTGTAACCCACCTTGAGTTTTTCCTACTTCTATTTCTTGTACACCTAGTTATCACTTTACATTAAAATTAATAGCATTCATTATGTTAACATTAGTATTATGGTAACTAACGATATGAATATTGATAAGAGTATTAGCAATGCTAAGTCGTTGATCATTAAAATACTTGATGATATTAAGGCTTCCTCTGCATTTAATATAAATATTCTATCAATTTAATTACTCACAAAAAATATTAAACTTTACTCATAATAGTAATGTCAATGTGATAGTAATACCATATTTACCTATACCCTCATTTATACTATTATAAATACCATCAATTAATACCCATATCAATACTATAATTAATTTTATTAATAATATTATTATTCATATCATCCTTAATATATTTAGATCCATGTTATGTTTACCATTACACACTAATGAATCAAAGTAAATTTTAAGTAGTATTATATTAATACTCTAATCACCCAAGTTGACCCCAAGATTTAGGTGGATAGTGAGATGCCCTAAATCTACAAAATTATTTTATAATTTTATTATTATTATTATTATTATTATTTTTACAATAACGTATAAACACTATTATTTGTCAACTCATTGTTGCTTGCAAAACTCTTTTTTTTTTTTTTTTTTATCATCATAGCATCATTAATAAGATTATCAATAGAATAATACTCTCTTAACCATAGTGATTTTATTTGTTATTTATTTTATTTTTGCAATCCCCATTTATTTTATCTCAATAATAATATCATTATTTATTATTATTATATTTATTTTGGTTCTTTTATCTAATTCTTATATATAGATATAATGTTTATTTATTTAATTATTCATCTTTATTACAGAAAAATAACAATTATATGATTAAATATATTCATCTATATATATTCCATTTATTTTCTTTTCTTTAAAGAAAAGATTTAAAAAAAAGAGATAAATCCTTCTCTAAAGGTTGTTAATAATAACTAATATTTGGTTTGACCTTTTTATTTTTTTATTCTTATTAAATATAAAGTTCTTAAGTTCACATATTCCCTTTCCAAAGGAATAGGGATATATTCCCCACATGAACCATGGAATTTATGTCCAAGTCTCCTAAATAATAAAACAGACATACATTATAAAAGATCATAAAGTAATCAAGTGGACTTTTTTTTATTAAAATAATGCAAAATACAAATAAAAAAATGCATGTTAAAATTGCAAAGAAAGCTATTGTCCACCAGTCAAGAACCAACAAACTAGACCAACAACTTGAGCACAAAATGCTGAAGCTGCTGTCCACTAAACGACAACTTGAGTGTTGAGGTTGTTTACAAACACAATTTACAGCTTGAAAACAAGAAGTTGATAGAAGGGTTGAGCAAAATGGTCTTCAATAACATGCTGTTCCAGTACAACAACATTCAGGTATACAAAAAATTGAGCAGCAACAAATAACCAACAAATAATAGTCTAAATGCCCATATGACAACCATGACACAAGAAGACCAGCTAAACAACAAATAGTAGAAAGAAGGAACGCTTAGTTTTGCAAGAAAGGCCTCAACCCTTGGGCAATAGAAATCTTCTAATTTTTGAGTAGCTAATCCACTTGACTTTTGATGTGTTGAATTTGATAAGCCATTTTTAGCCGATAGGCTATATATGGTGTGAGATTTAACTAGATACCTGTCTCACGCGATGAAACAACTACTGGTTGTCGTTAAATTGTCAATGGTTTGTTGGTTACTTGTTCCTGTGGATGAAATCAGATCTCCCCTACAACCCCTGCTTCAATCTACTCACAATAAATAAAAAGCAAATATGTTCACTTTAAATGCGTTCAAAATATGTTCAACCCCACCGCCTTTCATCACTGCTTGAAGTTTTCATAAATACGTTGGAGGTAATGTGAGGCGGAGCTATGTGGAAGATTTCAGCTATATATGGTGTGAGATTTAATCGGATACCTATCTCACGTGATGAAACAACTACCTATTGCTGTTAAATTATCAATGGTTTGTTGGTTACTCATTCTCGTGGATGAAATTAGATCTCCCCTACAACTGTTGCTTCAATCTACTCACAACAAATGAAAAGCAAATATATTCACTTTAAATGCGTTCAAAATATGTTCAACCCCACCACCTTTCATCACTACTTGAAGTTTTCATAAATATGCTGGAGGTAATGTGAAGTGGAGCTATGTGGAACATTTGTGGTTTACTAGATTATTTTTTTGTTCTATTTGGAGTGGTAGAACGATTAGGTTTTTAGTTTAGGAAGGGTTTGTTTGTTTGTTTGTCGAGAGATGCAAACCCCAGGATTTTGGAGGTGTTATAGAGATGGCAAGGGTAGGAGCAGAGTCTCTTGTAGCAGTGGCAGAGTCTTGTGCAAATGGTATAGGTCACTCTATGAGAGAACCGTCCTGATAGATAGTATCCATGGTTGAGAGAGCATCAATTTCTTTGTATTTATTCACTGTTTCTTCTTCCTTGGTCATCGTTTCTTTCACTCACTGAGCACATATTGCCGACATTTATTTTGAGCAGCAGTAGGAAGGCTTTATATAATGATTTCTTTTAAATAGACATTACGAGACCTTTTTGAGCTACAGAGCCCAACCACTATTCTCAGATCTTCCTTTGCCTACATTTTCAGGTTGAAACCCTTAAAACCATTCTCTTCCTTACTATTCATCTTGAATATGTGTATAGGAGTGCAAATATTTTCCAAAAGTCTTCAAAGCTATGGAGATCTAAAAGTGTAGTGGAAAAATCTCGTATTCATTCTTTATGTGGGTTTATTTGGTTTTGGAAAGTTTTAGGCATCTTTGTTTTGCTAAAGTTAAAGGAAAAAAAAGAATATGAGAGGAGAAGGGTTGTGTGGTGATACAAAGTACCTTGAACGACATGGATCAAATCACAAAAGAAAGTTGAAATAGTGTGTAAAGGTAAGGCCACGGTGGCGGTGGTGAGTAGTAGGCAGATTGTCCTGGCTCCCAATGATGAGGCAATGGGGAAGCTTTCTGCAGATCGATTAAGTGAACTAGAAGATGTCATATTTTACCACATGATTCCTCAATATCAAACATAGAGCTTTTATATTGGAGTGAGATGGTTTGGAAAATTGAAGTAAGATACTTTGCATATTCCTCATAAGGTGGTTACACAAGAAGAAGATGGTACTGTTCTATTTGGGGAGGGGGAGGAATCGACCCATTTGTTTGATGATGACGTTTATGTTGATGTGAGAATCTCTATTCAAGGCATTGACAAAGTTTTGATCCCACCAAGCCACCATGTGAAGGTTAAGATGCTGGAAATAAACAAGAAATGGCCAAGCAAATCAAATCAAGCAGAGGTAAGTTGGTCATTGTTGATCAGTGCAGTGCCTTGCCAAATTTCTGTCTTTAACATGTAAATAGGTATGCCAATGCCAACAAGTACACTATAAAAGGTACAAAGGTAAAAGGTAAAGATGATTTTTTATGTTCTCACCTACATGGCTTATGATCTCATTTGGGGACAAAGGATCTTTCTCACTTTACCTTGCATATTGTTTTAACTCTGTAGTTGTACCCCATAGGTTTGGACCTTGCGATAATCTTTCTGCACCTTTCAAAGAGGGATGTTTTTACTCCAATTGAGAATTTATTTGTTGTGTAGTGTAATTCCAATTTTTGATTTTTTGTCACCAGAATTTGTTTCCATTCCACCGGATTGTAAATTTAAATATCACCCATTAAAACAATTGATTAGATTTATTATACATTTCCAAAGTAGCTGAGTTTTGTTGGGGGAGCTACTCTGCCAATGTCAAGGAGTATAATTTGCACCTTGCATGAGTCTTTTCATTAATTTCATGTATCATATGGTGAAGCAAGCTACAACTGAGATTCTAGCTGAAATGGAGTCTTGGTGAGAAGCATATCACTCCACCAAATTCACATTGTTGTTTTCCTTTGAGAGATTTCACTTTTTTCATTCCTGGCCAAGAAGTCTTGTCTTTGGGAATTTTATTTTCACTAACGAGTAGTCATTGTTTCCAAAAGTGCAAAATTCATGTACTTCTAATCACATAGACTCACAAAGTTAGTAAAGTTAGGTTGTGTCAAAAATAAACTTAGTAATAGAGTCCTTATCTATTTTTTCTATTGCATGAGATCATCTAATAAGATTGAGAAATGGAGGGAGTCTTGATACAATGAATACAAAAGCTACAAGGGAGAGCCCAGTGTGCACTATGGATATATAATAGCTCTTGTTGGAGATTACAATTTTTTGGATACATCCTTTTAAGTGACTACATTATTTTTTGACTTTCCCTTTGGTCTGTCCATAAATATGTATTATGTTGCACAAGTACCACAATGCTATAGAAAGAACTAGGCATGATAGAGTTTATCTTTTTAGAAGCTCATTTTCTCATTCATGTTCATAATTTTGAGGCCATTCAATTGGTTTGTCTCTTGCCCTTATGAATTTGCAAAAGCATATTTGATAAAATAATATGTACATCTGAATTTTTTTATATTAAATATATTAGGAAGCTATTGTCTTGTTCCATCATTTTTGTTACTATTCTCCATTCTCTTAGACTGGTTGGCACTCAATTTTCAAGTCATTTTGGTACATTTGGTGTACAAATGCATCATGCATCAATGCTTTTACAAGTTACATGCGTCACTTGTTGGTCTATCTTTAAGTTAGGCCTTTAGATATTGTGCTTATGTTATTTTATTGAAATTGACTGGTCCTTCTAGACAATTAGTGGCTAGTCATTGTATCTTATGTCATAATATTTTCATGGATGTTGATTGTAGGGCACTTGCTTGGATCCATATGCAACCTTTTAGCAAAGTTTGGTCAAAACTCTATTCTCTCATGCTTCCAGTAATTTTGAGCTGATGAAAGGTTGTCATACTTCTATCCTATTACTTCGATCTTATGACCAGTAGTAACATTCAAAGGGAAAGTTCAATTGAGGATGGTAAACAATGGGAATAGTCTCAAACTGAAATGGCTTGTTACCAACACCAATGTTGTGAGAAGTAGGATTTATGTTTTTTTAATTGTTTTCCTATTGTTTTTGTCAATAATGAACTAGATTCAAATGCCTATGTTGTACGGTTGGAATAATATTCAAGCATAGTACTAGTCAACAAATTATAAGTAGAGAAAGGGCCAATTTTTGCCATAGGAATCCAATTGTGATATTAAGATAATGAGCTTCCATATAATTGATTTGTATGATAATTGTTGAAATTTTACTTAAGCAGGACACTTTTCTGTATAGAGCACTTAGATGCCTCTTTTCTTAATTGGTGTGCTCAAGGGAAGCTACGAGTGCAAGAATAAGGATGTTTCTTCTTAGACATTTTGTTTTCTTTATTATTTAATCTATCAAGTTGGATCAATGTGTTCTCAAGTTGCTCAAATGATTGTGGATCCTCTAACGATTTATTTTCTTTTTTCAACAAAGTTTGATTTTTATAACATTAAAATGGCTGCTGTGAATAAGAAAACCATTAAATTGATAGGTTAATGATTGGGGCAAAAAGGACATGCATTTGTGTATAGGCCCAAATTATGACTTTAAAGCTATATGCTATAAATGCAATTCATGGGTTTGAAGACATCTACTGCAGTTGGCACTAGGCTATCAAATTTTTTGCTTGTAAAAAAATACAAGCTCAAATTTTGGAAGATGGTGACCAATCATCAAACCTGCGGGATGTCTGGCCCATGATAGAGGCGTTAACTTTAAATTGCATCAATCGAATGTGACGAGTTTAAATCATGTCATAAATTTGACAATATAATAGGGGAGAGGGGCCCATAGTGGAGCAGGCTCCAATAGTGGGGATAGTAGTCCTTTGTGGGCCTTAAAGTGGAGCATCTTAATATCCAGTTGCAAAACATTTTTTATCCATAAAGTACACAAATTGACAAATCATGTGATGCCACATCGGTGCACCAATAAAACATGACTTAGTGCACCACTATTGGTCTCACTTTTTTTTTGAGCCTTTTTAATACCTTAACAAAACGCATTTTGATGTGACATCATATTTGATGATGTGACCCTAAAACTAATTTTTTTAATTAGATGAGTTGCCAAATAAACTGCTGTACAAAATTGAGACCAATTTGAAATTCCATGTAGGATTTTGAGAAACATGAAGGTAGGGGATAAATTTTGGTCTATTTTTTACATACATTTACTAATTATTAATTACTAATTACTAATTTTGACTATAGTTAATTTTTTTTGTTGTATAAAACAATAGTAATTATTAATTATTAATTATAATCATTTTATATGTGTATTTAATAGTTTTATTAAAAAATATAATATATAATAAAATTTCAGTGGCTTAGCCACTTTTATCAAAAAAAATAATAATAAGTATAAGTATAATTATATTATTTGCTCTGAGATGGACAGGCCTATCTAAAGATGCATTCTCAGACTTGTAGCCTTTTTTCAAACTTTTTGCTACATCTAGTGTCATGCTATGGTTAGTTGTCAATTTTGTTATATAAGATATAAAATGTATGTGGGTGTGAGTGAATTCGAGTGTTCCTGATGGTTCTACTTCTAACATACTTTCATTTTTTAACAGTTTAGAGATTTGGTACTACATAATACTGGTTATACAAACATGAATTCGTCTAATGGTGGAAAAGATATATTCGTAAACTTTGATGTGCATTTTGCAAGATGAGCATCAATGGGTAGGAGTTCATGATACCACTTGGTTTTTTGGCTACTACTTGGGTATGTACTGATAAACAAGAAATATCACTAATATTTACAAGTTTAGATTTATTTAAAATCATATTCTTGACTTCTACTACATATTTAAAATTTTAAATACAACTACTTAGTTGTTTTGAACGCATGTCGACTGACCTCAATTGAGTGCCTCTAATATAGGAAACATCATCCATTTAACATAATTTTTGTGAGATCATGGTTAACAACCTTCCCAATAATTTATGTTTATTTGGTAATTGAGAAATCTTTTGTTTTTTGTTTATATTTGTGCAAACTTTGAACTACAATTCCTACATTCATTAATATGCAGGCTTTTATAGCATACTTTTAATGATTCAAAACCTTGCTCAGATATTGCACTTTTATGGCTTTCATGGCTTCATACGTAGTTGGTTTTTATTACATCTATAAAGCACACAAAGGTGTGATTACTAAACATGTTTACTTCTTCCCTTTATATTTAGGTACATTTTTTGTCTAAAGGATTTATGCCAGTCTACTTTCAGTTGCAAACAAACACCACATCCACTAAAGAAATTTACACAATTAATATTTAGTTCTACCAGTTAATGAAACAAAATATGTACATAATGCCAATGTTGCTAGCTTAAGAGACTTGAATTTTTGTATATTCAGAATTGGGCAAGTTTACAATGAAATCTCCATTGATGCTTGATAGAAAATTAGCAAATGCAAGGCTACTTAAAATGCATTTCAAGCCATGTCTATTTGAGCATAAAATTTAAAAATCAATCACAACATTTGCATTAAATTTTTTAAGAAAGAGCATGTAGATGGTAGGACTCCAACAACAATTTCATCATGTGCGGGTGGTTGATTAATATTAGTATACTTTTGCAACAATTGCTTTTAAGATGCTAACAATCTTATATTGTCAAACCTACAATTCTTCTCCAACACTTACTTTCACTTCTTTATACAACTTATACTGTTTACATAAACCAAGTATGCATTTCTAATGTACGACCACTAACTTCTTTAACTATGTAGGAACAAAATACATGAAAAAGCAACAAACTATTTGTTGGCTCATTTCATAGCACAATCACCACAAATGAAATAGATGCAAATATTACATTCAATTTTCTATCACCAAATATGTATTACAAACATTTTGAATACATATTTATTATATATTTCGAAATACACTTTCTTACAGTGTTTATTTTTATATAGAATTCTATTGGCATAACCCTTGCACCCCCTCTAGTGCAAGTGCTATTTACATTCTTTGTGGAGTCCACCTGAAGAAGAGAGCAAAGAGAAGCAAGGCAGCAAAATATGCCAGAGTAAAGCTTAAAACCCATAGATTCTTGATAATCATTATTGAAATTAAACACTGCTTTACATTTGCTTCTCCATAGATGCAACAAATAACATGACAAACTCCATCAACAATAATATTGTTATGAAGCCCAATTCCAAGTAGAGCCTCTTTCCAATTAAGTTTATGATAAAAAATAGTAGGCAAGGCATGAAACACAATGTTACATTATTTTTTTACAACTTGGCATCCCCAAAAAATGTGTCTCATATCTTCACTTTTTTGGCAAAAGGGGCAATTAAGAGGTTGAACCATAATACACCTCAACCTGCCCCCAATAGGCAGTTTGCAATGTAGTATCTTCCAAGCCATTAATTGAGCCTCTAAGTTGATTTTTTTTCCAAATTTGTGCTGAAAGTTTTGATCAATACTTTTCATTAAATCTGCAATTTCATTTCAAATTTAGACGAGATTTCATAGGAAAAATAGGGAGCAACTACTAATATATCTTTTGTAAAGGGAAAAATAAGAAGGGACAAGTCGATAACCATAACTAGTCTTTGAAAAAGTTACATTGAATAGGAGTGCATAGCTTCATGGAGAGTTCTAGCGGAACCGATGACTACATAAAGATCACAAATGTTTTATATTTTCTACTCAAATTGAAATGAGTTTGAACTACAAGCCATGGTAGCTAGTTCAAAGTATTGAAATCCCAAAGATCTCCCACCTTATTGATTCCTTTTTTATAAAGAAAATAAGACTATTTTGGAAAACTTAAGGCTAGAGGCTGCCCTTGGTAGAGAATATGTTTATTCCACCAGACAAATGAAGATGAAAAGCTGAACCCATGCCGAAGTGAAGCATCTCTCCATTTAAAAAAATGAATGGTATATTTCCAAGCCTTCCAAATTGATTGAAAGGGAGGTGATGTTTTAACTAAGAAAAACGAGGCATGAAGGATTTTATCTAACCAACCCACAGCCTGCCATTTTCCTTTAACCGAAGCAAGGTGAATTCTATTCCATATAAGAATTTTCCAAGTTTCATCACCTTTGATAGCTCTAATGATCCATTTAGTTGCTAAGCATATCACTTTCATTTTTTGGGTCTATTAACCCCAAGACACCTTTATGTTTGGGTTGAATACAATGATCCCAAGAAGTGGCAATAAAACCAATATTACCATCCCATTTAGTCCATGAAAACCGTCGAATGATTTTAACTAAGTCCTCATAGCCTTTATTGGAAGACATCCAACAAGATGAGTAGTAAACATGAGTGGCCAAAAATTTTTGTTAGCAACTTGAATTCTGCCAGCTAAAGAGAGGAATTTGTTTCCCCAATTAAAGAGTTTATTTTTGACTCTGTTAAGATATGAGCTCCACATATTAGAGAGAGAAATCCCAAAACCAAATGGTATCCCAAGATATCTCAGAACTTCCCCATGTTTAATTTGTTTCCATTCTTGAGGTATCCAATGAGGGGTAGGTCCAGCCTGAATCATCAAAATTTTTGTTTTTTCATGAGCAATCTTAGACCTAGAAACAACACAGTACAATTCCAAAATATCCATTGTATTAGAAATGTCTTGAATTTTGCAAAAATAACAAGCTGTCATCAACATAATGAGAGTTAATAACAACATTATTTTGAGGGATGAAGATTCCTGAAATGATCTTCATTTTGGAAGCATTTTGAAGCATATAACCCAAAGCATCAGCTGTGAGCACATAGATATATGGAGCTAAGGGACAACCTTGTCGAATGGATCTTTATAAAGGGAGGGATCAATCATCATATTATTAATAATAATCTGAGCAATAGCATCTTGAAACAACATTCGAACATGAGCTCAAATTTTAGGACTTAACCCCAACCATTGAAGCATGCTGAGGATAAAATTCCATCAAATCCTATAATAAGATTTATCAAAATCTTGTTTGATAAGAATAGCATTTTGACAAGTTTGTTGTGCCCATTCACAAGTTTCCCAAGCTAAAATTAGATTATCAAGAATATATTTTCCCGCAATAAAACCTATTAATTTAGCGTGAACAATTTCTTGCACCACAGGTTTAATCCGAATAGCAAGGGATTTTGCTATGATTTTGTAGGAGGTATTAAGTAGTGTGATATGATGCCAACTAGAGACTGTATCCTCCTTTTTTCCTTTGGGAAGAAGCTTGATTATGCCACCATTAATTGTTGGACCTAAAGATCCTTTCTCAAAAGCTTCCAAGTATAAGTTGTAAAAGTCTTCTTTAATGTGTTGCCACATAGCACGATAAAATTCCATAGCGAGCACATTGCAGCCCGGGCTCTTATAAGGTGCCATAGAGAAAAGATATTTTTCCAACTCTTATAGAGAAAGGGTTCTATCAAGATAGTGACAATAATCAACATCTACTCGATTAGGAATACACCCTCTAACAATATCCTCAAGGAGATCTTGAATATCTTGCCATTGATCATCTTTGAAAAGATTTTCATAAAATTGTTCGAATAAATTGCATATTTCAGTAGGATTAGAATGAAGAGTATCAAATTTATCCCTTATAGCACCAATTCTTTCTTTTATGAGTTTTTTTTGGTTTGTTTCTATTTTTTAACATTCATGTATTGTTTTTTACCACCATTCAAAGAGGAGGTATGGGCTAAAGAATATTAGAGAAAACACTTAGAAATAAACTTTTATTCAAGAGTGCTCTCACCTTAAATCCATTGTAAATATTCATACAAATAAATTGTTGCATACGACTAACCAAATGATATAGGGGGAATTCATTATTACTATAGTGCTCATAAAGATTGTATTCTTTTATCAATAGTATTAAAAATGATCATTAAACACAAACAACATTCCCACGACTGTTATTTTTTTATATTATTTTTTTCATACTTACTGAAAAAGGAAACAACATTCCCACGGCTGTAGGAGTTCCTTATTGGCACAATTAATCTCATTCAAAAAATTTTAGCATCCATTTAAAATTGGGACTTGACTATACAAATTCAGATGAAAGTTTACTAATTTAATCTACTACCTAATTTTATTTTATTTTGAAGTAACTTGGCGGAAAGGATAATTATGCTAAGCACTCAGAGAAATAGGTAGTCATGTGAATGATGTCTGCTAAATTTTTTGCTGCACATGCAAATTCCTTTGGAATGTTTGTTAGTTTACTAAACCACTTGGTTATTTGCAAAGTGTCATCAAGGTATATGATGGGGAGCATTTCTTGCAACCATGGTAGGAATGTGTCACCAAGATTGCATGAAAATGGGTGTTCATTTATTATTGATTGAGAACATTAAATGGCGATGAATTTACAATCTATGGAGGGAATGTGTTGGAATGATAAGGGAGAAGCAGTCTTCACCGTGGAGGGCACGTTAACAGTTTCATTGCCAGTGGTGTTGGCCTAAGGGATGATAGATTTGGAAAGGTTCACGACTATTACAGAGATTTAGTGAATCAAGGGGGTAAGGTCATTGTCAGATATTCTCAATAAATTTTCTTTAGCCTTTAATGCTACTTGTTTTCATGTCCACCTGAACTATAACTCTGCTAATAAATTTACTGCAATACTGATTTACCGTGCACCTAACATTAGAGTAAATGCACATCAAAGGATGTCCTTTTGCAAACTTTACTTCCCGAAAAAGAAAATGTTTTTAAGTGATGAGAAGAGATAAAGAGCTATCAAATTCACTCTATGAGGGTGGCTCTCCTTAATATTTTATTCAACTATTAACATTATAAAATACTGCCATATTTATGGCATTGTAGAGCCAACAAGGTGAATTGAATCGCCAACAAGATTTTCATTGAGCAGAATTCATTTCTAGTAGGTTCAAGTTCTCATGCAACCCCAACAAGTAAGGGATGGTCAATTGCTATTGGAGTGGAAAAAATAAATAACTAAGCACTGGCTTGAAGGGTGAGATGACAGATGACTGTCATCCAAATTTGCTAGGCAATAAAATAAATATTAAATTTGTTCTGCACACCTAAAGAGTGTTTCCCCCTCCAACCACACTGACTGCTAAAGCCATTTATCTTATATGTAAAGCACGTTCGTGGTTAAGATTGTCAACTTAATTAAAAGAAATGGTTTAGTTTTAGATACTAAGAACTGGATTATCCAACACATCTTCTTATCTTGAACTCTATTTATTTTTCCTTACACCTCTAAGATTTGCATTGCTCCAAGGAAGATACAACTCATAACTATGGTACCTGAGACACCATGGATAGAGTTAACCAGATGAAGTAGTGGAAGGGGATGGCATTATAGAAGAGGCAACGACTAGCATCAATGATGGATTAAAATATTATGTAGTGAATGGCAAGAGTTATATTATGCACAATTCATCAATGATTTCATCTTAATTGCCTTTGTACTTTCTTACAAAGAAAATAAACTGTATATTGGTAGAAATTTTCCATTTATTTTGCCTATGATGATAGTAGAGTAGATTCAATAAATTTAAGGAAAACTCAAACATGAAACAATTATCTTTGATTCCAACCATCTATGCCCTTGATTTGAATGTAATACAATAGGGCTTTTAAATTATGAACATGTCCACACAAAATGTGGAAGTCATAGTTCATTACCAGTCTAGCATAAAATACTATTTCAAGAAATAAATATAAACTAAAAGCATTTCATTTGAGCTGGTTCTATTTTATTATGGAAGGAGGAGAGGAAGTAAAAAGACACACTTTCTCTCTCTATAAAACACAATCATTTACATACCAACAACCTACATTTTATTTCAGGATGCACAATAGAAGCAAGCATTTCATTTTTTTTACAAGAATACTCATTTTCATAGACTCCAAGCCTTCATACTCAATAATGGAGAAGGAAAGATCTCATTTCAAAACTGCGTGTTTTACTTAGAGTAGTCACAAATTGATGTTATAGTTACAACAAAACTGGCTTTCCATGCTGCAACTAAATTCAAGAACCATAATGAATGACACACAACTGAATATGGCTTGCTCTCCACCCTACTGTAATGGCGTCATGAAGTCTTGTGGACTCTAGCCATTCCCACGAGCAAGGTAGTTTCTTAGCTCCAACTTGATGAATGAAGTCTCTTCAAATTTTGACATGGGAAAAAGAATAACGTAGCACCTAAATTCCTACATCTAGTTCCTCTACTCTTTGCTTCAACCACAATCCATGCAATGTATCACTTTCTTGCAGAAAATAAACAAAAGAGAAAATGGAAGGGAAACTTATCTCTTTTCTTTAGGTGACAAGAGTGATCTCTTCTATCCATCTTTCCTCTCCAAGCTAATTAGTTTGAGCACCCTCTTCTAAGAAGCACATCTCCTCTCCTCTCACATATTCTCTCCAATCTCAAGAAAAAATATCCAAAGGAGAAGTGGGTAACACCCCACTCCTACTTCCTCTCCCAATATATAGAAATCTCACAAATTGTAACCCTTGGATGGGGAGGTGTGAATGTACCTCCCTCATCAATGAGGGTCTTTTCCTTCTTTAAGAGGGGTACATGCACTTGGACAACCCCTCAATCTTTTCACCCCATCTTTTACTCGAAATTCGCCACTCCTCATTATGAAGACTTTTGAGGAGTCAAATCATGTCCTTGGGGCCCTATTGCATGCCCACTTGAACCCTACCATCATGGTTTAGACCCTAGGGGGGTTTATTTATGCATCCCAACCCAAGAAATTGACCAAAAAACCACTTTAAAGATCCACTTAAGGTTCCATCCGAGTTTCACACTTAGATACAAGGGTTTATATCCTTAACCCCAACTTACATCTCCCATGACACACAATTAATACCCTTTCAACCTAGAAGAATAAGCATGATAATTTTATTTCTTCCTAAACTCCAAAATAAGGAAATCCAATTCATAACCACCAGAGGACGTCTTTCAATTTTGTTCTCATTGGTTTTCCCTTCTCGCATTGGAACTCTTTCTTTCTTGCACATTACCAATGAAATCATAAGCAACATTCGTATGTCCAATTAATTTGGTAACTGAAGTAAGATTTAATTGTACAACAATTTCATTAAAATTCCAATTCGTATTCATAGTTTACAAGTTCCCAATACCTTCATGACAATGATAATAAAACATGTCAAAATGAAATACAAGTACATTGTCACACAATCACACTATGCATTGTTTGAAATATATCTAAGCATCTATTTGAAATAAATATAACAAAATTAAGATTGTACTATTCACATGTGAAGCAGGGTCTTACATAATTACTGAAAATTTTGCTCCTGATAAGCAAGATAATATCCATTTACCCCATTTATTTGCAAACCCAATTTTTTTTAGGATTTGAATTAGAAAAGCTCAATCAACTCTATCACAGGCTTTCATCATGTCCAATTTGGCAATTATTGATGGCATATTATATGTCTGAATTGAATGCAATACCTCATGTGCCACCAATGCTCCTTCTACCGTTTCCCTACCTAGAACGAAACTCCCTTGCTCTTTTGAAATCATTTTTGGAATAAAGGAATAAAGTCTTAGATAATTGCTTTGGTGAAAATTTTATATACCATATTACATAGCGAAATTGGCCTAAAATCTGAAAATGTTTTGGGTGTTTCAACCTTGGGGATTATAACAATGTTTGTGACATTAAATTGCTTCAAATGGTACCTATCTTGTTGGAATCCGCCATTGCATTAAGCAGATCTAAACCAATTAACTCCCAACACTTTTGGGAAAAAAATAGACATGAACCCACCTGGCCTTGGAGCCTTATCAGGTGGCAAAGAAAATACAACAAATTTCACTTCCTCTAATGTGAAAGGCCTTAATAACTGATCATTGTCATTGTCACCTACTAGCTCTAGTATAACATCTATTAGCTCCCCTCTTTCTCAAACACTTCGTGTTTGAGATGCAAGCACATATAGTAAATTTGAAACAAATCTTATACCCTCCCTTTGAATATCTGTTTCTTTTGTGAGACATTCTCCTATCAAGCAATCCTTAATAGAAAAAGTGGAGCTTTTAGCCCTTTTGACCTGTGTAGAAATATGAAAAAATTTAGTGTTTCTATCTCATTCTTTTAACCATAACTCCCAAGATTTTTGATGGCAATAAACCTCTTCCCTTGCTAGTAATTCTATCCATTTTGACTGTAGCAACTTTTGTTGCTCAAACACATTTGCATTCATACCGTGCAAGATTATATGTTCATATACAATTAATAACCACTTAAAAATCCTCTCCTCTTTAAAAATGTTCTTGAATACTAGTGCATTCCATGTTATTATTTTTTGTTTGACATACAATAACTTCTTAAAAATTGAAACTGTCTAGATCCTTTAACAAAAGGACCGTTCAACCACCAACAATGAATAAGTTTAAGAAAGTCAGGGTGCCTGAACCACATTTTTTCAAATTTAAAAGAAGATTTATACCTTGGTTTAGCTAAGTTTCTTGAAATATTCAAAGAGATAGCAAAATGATCTGAGCCAACCAATGGTAAAATCTAAGAAGATAAGGAATAATCAACTAACATCCAATTTGGAGAGGCTAAAAATCTTTCCAGACGTTATGCTATTTTTGAGAAATTTTTTCTTCTATTTGTCCATGTGTATTTTCTTGAACTTGGCTGAATATCAATTGTATACATCTAAAAACGGTCATCGCATTAAATTAATTAAATACAACCTATTTGATTAATACTTCAACTACATATAAATAAGGTCTTGCTTTATTTATATTGTTCACTTTCCTTTAATTCTCCTAATTCACATTCTCCTAAATTAAATAAACAAAAAACCCTAAACGTGTTTATTTAATTAATCTTCCCTAATCCTGATTAAGAATTAGAGCACATTTCTACAACTTTCTGTGTGCCACCTCATAAAGGTCACATGAAAATAAATAAGCCTAATTATTAATTAGAATTATCCTCACACACTTCCACCAATAAGAAAAAGCACATGGCTTTATTCCCCCATACTTCCAACAAATTTGGAGCACATGGGTGTTTGTTTCACACACTTGGAATCCCATACATTTGGCATGCTTCCAATTGGTCAAGGGATTCTCTTCACACACATGGCATATTGTCCTTGGTCAAGGGGACATCCTAATTCCTTTCATCTCCATCGTCTATCTTGTCTCCTTTGAATTTGAATTGCTGATAGGTGCCACCTCACAAAATGCTTGAGAAACTCTATAAATACACCCCTTATCCTTTGTATTATTATCCACCTTTTGAGTAATGTTATAGTGCTATTTTGAAACACAAATTGGAATAGTTTTATAATGCCATTTTCCATCCACACTTTGAGTATTGTTACCATGTAGGTTTTTCATAGGAGCTTGGAGCTTTCATGGAGTCTTATACTTAGCTTTCATATTATGTGTTAATTTGCATTCTCATCTTCAATTAATTAATTGCTTCATAAATACATTTTATCATCTCCATTGCATCATAGTTACATTTTAGGTTAGTTTGCTTTTTTGTTGCATTTGAGCATATGCATAATCACAGATAGCTCACTATAGTTGCATATCATCTCATTCATCTCCACTTGTTCATCTATCATCAACATCATCCTTCATTTATCGTCACATCCATTATCCTTTCCATCATTTCGTTTCATTTAAGAGCATACCACTAATCATTCCAGCATGCATTTGCATACCACTAATCCTTCCACCACACATTTGCATATAGAAATCATCTTAGCTTGCATATTAAGCATCAAATCTCGTTTTCTAGGTAGTTATTCTAACAACCTTTGTGCCCATAGAAATATGAGGGCCAAACAGTTTAATAAATCCCTAGAAATATAGAACAATGATACGTATTTGAAAGGTTTGATGGTATTGCGAATAGATTAGTTTTACTTGCTTCAAACTTTGAATGTAAAACGTCTCATTAAGGTTTGTGTTGACATTAGAATAACTCACTCTACACATTTGGCACACGCACAAAATGGCACCCATCGTGGGCCCTTTGCCTCACTTATTACTAAATTTTTTGATGATTTCACGATTGTAGATTCAAGGTTTATGACTTGGGAATGTTTGTACCGGTTTGGAGGAAATTTTGAGTTGTTTTGAGGCATTTCTGGGCTGTTTTTAGAGTTTTGGTGCTCCTTGCATTTGTTTTGGCGCCTCTTGCAAGTAGTGTAGAGACCATTTTCAGTTGTTTTGAGACCATTCTGGCTTGTTCTAAGAGTTTTGGCATTTCTTGTACCTATTTTGGCACCTCTTGCAAGTTGTCTCGAGACTGTTTTCACCTGTTCCGGGACCATTTTGGGCCACTTTTAGAGTTTTGGCACCTCTTGCACCTATTTTGGTGCCTCTTGTTAGAGTTTTGGCACCTCTTGCAAGTTTTTTTGAGATTGTTTCACTTGTTCTAGGACCATTTTGGGCCACTTTTAGAGTTTTGGCACCTCTTGCACCTGTTTTGGTGCCTCTTGCATCTTGTTCCAGGACCCTTTTCATCTGTTTTGAGACCATTCTGCGCTATTTTTAGAGTTTTGGCACCTCTTGTCTCTGTTTTGGTGCCTCTTGCAGTTTGTCGCCAAAATCAGAAACTCACATTCTGTGTTGTGCATTTGCATGTTTTCCTAGATTCATTGTTAAAGACTCAAAACATAAACTACTAACATATTGCACGGGCTAGACGTTATTTACTTGTTTCCTTTGGTTAAGATAGGAACATAGCTTCAGTAAAGGGATAATGAACATCATGTTTCCTTTTGGTTAAGTTAGCAACATAGCTTAATTAATAGATTAATGAACACCATGTCTTTTGTATGTGATGGATGGTAGGCATATGCTCTCCCCTTAACTGGGTGATCCGAAAAGCTAGACCCATTCTTGTTTATGTGCAAGTGTCAGTGGAGTATATGGCACGAGTTCTCTCTTTATTCATGCAAAATAAATATTGATCGAACTATGGGTATACTTTCTTGCTTTTGTTTATCGTAGAGGGCTTGCCTTGTGGGAAAAAGTAATCACCCAAGGGAAAGACCCAACCGGTAACACACTAAAGCCAAGCAAATTCCAATCGGGATATAAATGTGGATACTTGAGGAAATTTTAAGTATCATGAGGATAATTCTGATGAGATGGATTGAAAGGGACTCTCGTCATATGGATTATCCCCCATGAATAGAATGCCTGCATTTAAAACCTTGTTGTAGATTTTCCAAAATCCTTTATATATTCTTTGGTGCAACAATAGTCATTGCCAAGGCATCCACATTCTCATAGTTTTTAGTAGAGGTGATCTGTTCGCCATGGGAGTTTCATGGGGATTGGAAGCTTGGTTGGCCTAAGAAGAGAGTGCACTCTAAGGGGGAGCCCATGCAGCCAAGGTTCTAAATTCATCTGCTAAAGATAGTGCGGTTGGGGTAAAACCTACGTGAAATCTAAAAGAAAACAGTCTTACATAGCCTTAGGAGTGTATATTTTGCTTGATGTGTCTTCAAAATGAAACTCAAATAAAACACCATAAAAAAAATTGCATTTTGAAAGTGAAAACCTTGATTTAGAACTACATTCATTGAGATAAACAAGTAACTTAGGTCCATCCATCTTCAGAAAATTAGTCCTTCCAGCAGTGTTTAACCTTTCCTTAGGAAAAACAGAGTCATAATATGTGGTTTACATGATGATTTCATGAAAGGTCAAGATTAGAAAACCAAAGATCAAACCTCTTAGTCCAAAACAACATCAAAGATGTTTGTCTATGCTTTACGACTTTAGGGAAAGGTTAACCTTCAATTTTTACAAGAGAGTGTGCAAAGACAATCTAGAGTTATACATGATGTACTATTGTCAAAATCTAAGAATTTTCCAACGTTTTGAGTACCTTAATTACATTTCTTGAGTCAATACTTTGAGTCCAAGATCATTCCTTAGATACCTTAGAAGTATAAACATTGTTGAAACAAACCTATACAAGTGGAAATTTTCAAATTAAACCTATATCTAAACATTTCAAGGTGCCTAAATCATCAACAACCATCACATCTTTGCTTGTACAACTTAGTTTCATCTTCAGGATTTTTCATCTTTAATCACGAAACTATGTCATGCAATCAAATCAAACTGGGTCTAATCAATATAATTTTTTCATTCTATTTGACTTAGTTGTAATCCTCGGCACTATTTCAAACTTAGATCAAAGCTTAGTCTAAATCATAACACTTGTATGCTCATCCAAACAAGATCACAAAAGCGGAGACTCAAGGACAAGGAACTTGGAACACCCAACTTTGAAACGAAAAACATAGGAAGTCTGAGTAGTGAAGCTTTTGATATCAAAACTCCCAACATTGAACATAAAAATAGTGAGATCCCTAGCAACATGGCTGATGCAAAAGAAATCCCTATTCCTAGACTCAACAACACTCAAGGGGAAGAAATAAGCGATGAGGATATCTGACAAGCAGAACAAGACCCCAATTTCCATAAGTTTTTGGAAAATATTTTTGAAAGAGATGGGGAAAAATACCTATTAATGTTAGCCAATCAAGGAGTCAAACTTCCCCTGGACTTTGATATCCACATCTTAAAAGCACCTCTCCAAAAGGCTGAAAAGGAAACATAATAAATGGTTAATTTAACTCACCAAATGAAAAACCTTCAATAACAAGTTCTAGATATGCAAAGGGGAACTTAGAAACGATACTTGATCAGGGACATTTGTCCTTATCCCTTTAATCCATCAGTCAACATGATTCCTTTCCCTAGATGTAGTGAATTTCCAAAGTATGATAAATACAGTGGTACAACTAATCCATTAGATAATGTAAGGGAATTCCAAACTATGAGTCTAGAATTTGCGCATGAGGAAATTTATTTGATGAGACTATTTCCACGAAGTCTAGGAGGGACATGCCTTGAATGGTTTTCAAAGATTACACCCCCCATCAACAAATTTGAAGAGTTGGTCAATAGATTTATCACTCAATACTCTTACAATATCCAACATGATATCACCATGAAAAACCTTTGCAACTTGAAACAGAAAAAAGGGTGAGTCCTGCCTCATTTTCTTGCAAAAATGGAGGAGATTGTTTGCAAGGTATTCTCGTCCCATGCCCAAAAAGGAAAAGATAGAGATTTTCATTGATAACCTAAACGATGAGATGAGTTATAGGTTGGTATTACAATGTCCCCCTACCTTCAAAAAATTGATTGAAAATAGAATTAAAATCGAAGAAGCCTTAGTCAAAAGAGGGGTCATTAAGGTATACAATGAAAACAACTCATCCACTTCCTCTAACAACTACAACAATGGGGACAAACCTAAATTTTGGGAATGAAACAAGAACATGGGTAAAAATGAGGTGATAGCTGAAAATAAAAATACCAAACCCATATTCAACCTAACAATAATTGCCACCAAGACCAATTAGACCAACAATCCTCCCAACACTCCAAATGTTAGCCAAAACAACAATCAGACTAATCGGGGGACTAAAGCAACATCATTTCCAAAATCTTCCAATCGACGAAAATTCACACCATTGGGACAATCCTTAGATTCCGCCTTAAAGGAACTTACTGAGGCTAAGCTTATCATAGTGCTAGAAGCACAAAACTAGGATCCACAAGTCAAGCCCTTTTGGTGGAAAGATGATCATTATTGTGATTTCATCAAAACAAGGGTCATATGACGAAAGATTGTTGGCAATTAAAACACGCAGTCCAAGATCTCATTGATAACAAAGAGGTACACATTGAAGGACCCCAAACAAATAGTGATTAGGGAGTGTTCAAGAACCCTTTTCCCAATTATGAAAAGGGAGAGTCCTCTACATCGAATACCAAAGGAAAGAATATAAACTATAGTAATGATTCTACCATTCATTTTATTGAGATGGTTGGGAATTCCATCCAAGAGATTGAAATTGGAAGCCAAGGGAAGGATGCCACTATTGAATTCCACCACAATTATGACACTATCTCACATCAAATCAATGACCTTGAACCTAGAAATCTGAGCACTAACGTTGACATGAGTGGAAATGTAACGCCCCGCCGTGCGAACCCCAAAGGACATTAACACAATAATTACAGCACAATTTTTTTTTAAAAAAATTACACATAACATACATGTAATACACATCAAGTCATATCATGAATTTCAATTAAATAGATTCATTAACACATACATCCCTTGGGGTACACGAAGAGTCATTACGCGACTTAGATCCATACAACATCAATAAAGAATAAAATCCAAAGATATAATCATTAACAATAACAAATATAACACATACATGAAAAATTCATTGATAAGAAGCCATCTGCACATAAATACAACATATGCATGATTACATAACACATTGAATAACAACTACCATGGTCAATATCCACACCAAGTTTAACATTTCATTACAGTACAACGTTTAAGAAGTACAATGATACAAGAGTGTTCCAAATATGAATGGAAACCATACACAAGATACCATGATACAAATAATTAGAGAAATACAAGTATCAAAACTGGCTCCAAGACAGATACAACTCTGGAGTCGCTGCAATAGCATCAATCCGCACCTCTCGATCCTCGACTGGGGACCCAATGGGGTGCTTAGCACGTTCCACCCGACCATGTGAGTCTGAAGACCCACCCCCCGTGCTAGGAGCTAACAAGAAAGAGACCTCAACCAAGAACATCCAAACATGGAACCACAAGACTCAACAACATACCAAGGTATCATAACACTCAGGAATTAAAATGACATAATCAACCACATCCAGGAGTCATAAATCTCATCACATAAATCAAAACAATAGCCAGTAAACAAGGAACCAAAGGAAGATCATAAAACACTTTCAAATCAAGTTGAATTAAAAACCATATCATAATTCAGAAACGCAATGATACAATACAATAACATCATATCACAGTACCATAAGAGTATAAGGTCAAAACCCAAACGTCCACAAGATTTATACAAGACCAAAGAATACACCAAAGATCAAATAGGGTAAAACCATAAATCAATTCAAAACAACTATGTTCCATCAATTCAAGACAAAGACCCACTTCCAAAGGATTTCCAAAGAAACAACATAAGAAGGAGTGTTAGAGGAGAGTGTCATCGCATGGCTTAACATGGATTATCCAGGCTACCACTAACGCAAGGTGCCGCCTCCGTCTACTGACAAATTATCCAGGCAACTCGAGCGCTAGGAGCCGCCTCCATCTATGGTTATCCAGGCTTCCTATCTCAAGGTACCGCTCCATAGGGTTGCTCATGCGGAACCGTTAACCTTTCATGAAGACAAGGCAACGATCTTGCCAACCACGGCCTTCTCAATCCCCTTTAGTCTGTGGTAGCACTCAAAGGCGGATGAGGTATCAATTATCTTTTTAATGTGTTTCTACCCACCCCCTAATTAATTATTTAAATTATCACTTTTTAATTTCACTCTAACGAGGGCTATCCTGGCGCCCCTTTGTGCGCCGACCATCCACTTAGAGCCACTCCCACTCTAGACACTCAAAACATAAAAACTAAATCCAAGGGTTGTACAACATAACAAGTACATTAGATCACAACAGAGAAGCATGCAAGGAATTACCCATCTTGCCATAAATACATAATCAAAATCTCAACGATTCATGTACAACCCTTTCAAAAACATGAAACCAAAACACTTGCCACAACAAGGGCACATAAAAGGAGGAACATTAACCAATAGTAAAATAAACCTCTGGAAGATTCTCATAAAGTTACACTAGGGTTTCCCCATCAAAGAACTGACAGCAATAATTGCAAGACTTCAAAGGACTATTTCCAATATAAATATAATGAGAAAATACACCAAAATAAGATCAACAACTCCACTCAACAACACCAACAACTTCGATACGAACTAAATCGAGAATCCAAGGGAAACCTCTATTTTCTCCTCTCGGAATACCCATAACTCAAGAACTTTTCAATTTGACTCATTAACAACTCAAGCAGAACTGTCAATCATGACAGAGATAACCTTAACCAAATTACCACTTAGGTAGAGAGCAAAAGAAAACATATAGAAATGTAAGTTAAATGAGAGAAAGTCCCTAACTCAAAATCAGCTCACGAAAAGTCACATTGAAAGGACCTATCGAGACAATACATAAAACCACTAATTCAAATATAATATATCCATTCATTCAATAAGAAGTAACTTGAAACTATCTAAAAAGAACATTAGTTTAAAGATCAATCATTTCCAACATTTAAGAATAGCACAATATTACGAAGTGAAAATAACATCCAATGGTTTAAGCCATAAGACACTATTCACAAGTATACTCTTTCAAACACAAATATATTCCAATTTACACATTATAACAACAATCTCCCTTCGAAGATCAACCCACTCAAACCAACAATTTGATCCTGATATCAATCACAAGTATTTTCTAGAAAGAATATGAGGGAAATTGACTTAGAAAAGATCATCTAATTTTATTCATTTACATAAACCCTTTGTTTAACTAAATATAATTAATCAAAACATTTATCGAATCAACAATCATTCACTAGCCTTTATCGTAATACCCAACTATTTAAAGTTTTCAAATTTATTTACTTCCATTTATCTTATAAATCAATTCTCCCACCTAAACAGAAATAATCCTTATCGCCAATATTATCTACATACATCAACAACATACAAAACTCTACTTTTCATTATTTCTAAGTTAACTATCCCACTTGAAATTAATCAAATTGAGAATAAACTAATCTATCAATGTTACCCAAATTATTAACATAAGGAAACTCCCTCTCTAATCACTTTACTAACCTACTCAATAACATAATACCTAACTCAACTACCTAATAATTCTAATTTTCTAACTACTATAAATAAATCATTTTCTGAACATAAACACATTAATCACAAAGTCTTAAGGAATAATTCCATACAAGGAAACCATCAACACATCAACCTTTAAGAACACTATCTTAAAACACTTACAATGAACAGGCCATTGAGACATCTCCATAAATATCCCACAAATAACACCCATCTTAAAACAATTAAATAACACTTAACCAGTAATCACAACACTTTGTTTAAAACACATTTACTCACACATTATAACCATAAAGACCTTCCTTTAATTTAAGCATTATTTCAACGTTTTTACCACTTATTTTAATATATCCACTTAATTTAATTAAGAGAGTAATTATATTTAAAATAACTATATCATTTATAAGATAACCAACTCCATCAACTGTTTAATACAAATTCTAATTATAACTTTAAAATGTAATACTAAGATGACAATTCTATAATTTACAACTTTATTATAATACTAAGGTGACGACACTAATAGATTATTTCACACAGTAGTTTGATAAATAATTATCATTCACAGACTCATTAGATAACAAAAAGGTAATTAAAACCATTTAACATTTAATCAGTATCATTTAAATTAATGAACCTATGAACCTGGGATTTATCCTCACTTAAAATTAACTTTATCATTTAACCTTCAAGTAAAAGAAACTATGTAAATGTAGAATCACTTATCTCCTTTAGTGAACCCTAAAACTTAATTAACCATATAAATCAATTTACTTTAACTAAATACACAGTTCATTTATCTACAACAAAATTAAATACCTAATTCAATAATGTTTATTCCGTAAAAATCTTTTGTTAAATAATATTTTACTAAACAACCTATCGAAATAACCATTTTTACTTTAATTATTTACCTAATTCATTCCTTGGCACAATAATTCACAAGTAATTGTAGCAATATTTTATTCTAGTAACCAACTACCTATTTGCCAAGAGTATCCATTAGCCAATCCTAAAAGCATGCGAGAAGTTTAGATATTAAGATAACATTTATTTCATTCTAAAAGAAATATAAAAGATATCATGAAATTAATACTATAAAATTAAATCACCAATTAAGAGAACATGTAAGAAATTCAAGATACACTTTATATTATAATTTTCCTTAATTTAAATCTCACGTTAAAAACTTTTAACCTATTTTTCCATCCTAATTTAGATACAATGATTAATAATAAGAGATCATTTATCTAGCTGGGATAAAAATCTAATTCTTCACAGCACAACCTTAACCTAAATAAAATTAATATTTTCAGTTAATCTACTCTAATTCATTCACTTCATTAACTACTAATATTACGAATATTACCTAAAAGCAATATCTTCACAGCAATAAAATAATATACCCCTTGCACAATATTTACCTTAAACCTATTAGTTACAAAAGCATAACCCTAATTCCCGATATTCTAATGTGTCACCAATTTTCAAAATATATCACTATCCTTCTATTTCCCCCATATTTACAAGAATTAATTACAAAGGAAAATTCAACATTCTAACTATCAAATATTTATAAAAGACTCCATAGCCAAAGACAAGCATATTCGTTCATTGGATCAACTCTTCAATAGATTGATTAAGAAATAACAATATTTTACTTATGGTTGATTTTATATTTTATTTATTCAATTCTTTTAATATAAATAAATCATTTCCCTCCAAGTGTTACTTCCCTAATAATCAATTTATTTTAACCACTAAGTTTAATAACTAACAAAATGCAACTTATTATTATAATAAACCCTTAACATCTTTATTATTTCTCTATTTATCTCAAAACCTATCATACTAGCAGACCAAAATTTAATTTAACTTTTTATAAATTATATTTATTATCAGCAAAACGCAACCATAAGGGAGCAGCTTGACAGCAGCCTCATATTTTAAGCATAACGCCAAAACTATAATCTGGGTATTTGAGATTTTTGGACAGCAAATAGAACACTGGAATTTGGAGAAACCCTTTAAATTTACCAGCAAAATAGTTTGTATAAAAAATGTTATGGATGACACAATTAGACTGTTTGAATAGAGTCACAGGAAATAGTTTACCAAGTATAACTATATATATATATATATCTATTTTTTTTTACAAACAAAATATAATATGTATATATATAAACAATCGCAATAGATTTAAAATATTATAATTTAAATCAACATTTTAATGGATCTTTAATCCTAATCTCACATCTATAAATCTATAAATCTATAAAGAACCAGAGGTTCATCAATAATAAAATAAATGAATTTTCATTAAATCACTTAAGAATATGAAATGTAAAATTTACCCAGAATACAAATAGATTTCAATACGTAACTAACTCTTTATAATTATTCACATAAATTATGAATATAGATTGAAACCACCGCATATGATTATAAGTTGAAAACCATATCATAAAAACTTAAATCAAAACCCTAGCACCACATGCAATTTGAATCTTCAAGATGATTTACAATTCGCACACAACATAACAAAAATATAGAGAGGGGAAAGAAAATTGTACTCTTTTCTAGAGAGCATTGACATGAAATTTCAATTGGCGTTGTAAATCAATGTTGTCTAAATGAAAACCCAGAGCCGAACAATCCATGACAGAAGGAGCCACCCTTCGAACCCGCCAATCCCCCTTTTATCTCCAGAATAATTCTCATTTTAATAATTTGTTTCACGGAGTCTTTTTCCACTCCCAACGAGAAACCGTTCAACTTCCAGCAGTTATGAATGAACGAAAACCCTTAATTATTATTTTATAATCTACTCTTTAATATATGAACCAAATAGGTCATCTATTAAATATTCAATAAATATTTAATAATTTAATCTTTCTTTTAGTTACAGATAAATATTTTCTCCTTAATTTATTTATCAAATTTAAACATTAAATGATAATTACCTTGCAATATTCTATTTTTATTTATTTCTATTAACAATGTAATTTTATTCTTTCATAACCTCTAATTATATCAAAACATTTAATTAATTATTTATTTCACAAAGAAATTTATCACATTGTTTAATTACTCATACTTCTTTTAGTTATTATTTTAATTTAATAATTAACCATCCAAAATAGTTATCGTATCATTTACTAATGTAGTTATAATTTCACTTCCCAATTAAATTAAGTTCCCTTTTAATCCTTTTTAATATTTTATCACTTTTAAATTTATTAATTGAATTTAATCATTAAATGATAACTATCTTTCCTCATTTAATCTGATTATTTTAAATAACTAACTCCCAACGATAATTAAATTGACGTTTATCATTGAATCTAATTCTTTATTTAATTCCAAATGAAATAGGTAACCTTATAATTAAATTAATTTTATTAATCAAATCCAAACATATTATTAGTGTTACCTCATAACCTTAAAATTAAATTAAATAATTAAATCACCACATCATCACGACATTACTAACAACTACTTACTTGACATCAACGATGACTGAAATGGAGGGCACTACAGGAAATCAAATTAATGTCATAACAATTACGAATGATCAAGATAATAAACCTATCAATGCTATTACAAGAGGACAAGCCAAGGTAACATTGAAAGGAGCTACCCCTTCCATGTCCAAAAAAATTATTTTTCCTGTAACTCAATATAACATCGTTGATCCGTTATAGAAGATACCCGCTCAAATATCCATATTAGAACTTCTCAAGATTTCATCGGCGCACAAAGAGATCTTGGAACAAGATTTAGTTTCCACCATAGTACCAAACAATCTGGAAGTCTATACATTTCAAGCTATGGTGGGACATTTGATTGCACCTCATTTCTTATCATTCTCTGAACATGACGATGCATCCACCACCCATCCACATAACACTGCTCTCCACATCGAAGTCCTAATCCATAAACATCGCGTCAAACGTGTCCTTATAGATGGAGGAGAAGGCCTAAATATCTGCACTCTCAAGCTTGTTTGTGCATTAGGATAATCTAAAAATGCTATTGATCCTAGAAGGAAAATCACCATAAAAGCATATGATGATGAAGAAAGATTTTCCCAAGGATTGATCATCTTACCCATTCAAGTGGGTCCAATCGTCAAAGACATAGTGTGTTAGGTGTTAGACAAGGAATTGAAATATAACATACTCTTGTGATGACTATGGATTCATGAAATACAAGTAGTACCATCAACCTATCATCAATGCTTGAAATTTCCTTTCAATGGATAGGAGATCACCATTGCTACCGATTCTAAGAATCCCCAATATTGCAATGCACTCAAAACAAGTCAAGACACATTTGTAGCACATAATAGAGAAGTCATCAACTTTGATCCATCAAAAAAAGAAAGTCCAGTGGGTTCTTCATCAAGACAGTGTGAGGAAAAGGCTCAATCAAAAGACAAAGGGGTCGTTGATTCTATTTCATGCAACAATGGAAGTCAATTTGATGCCTTATCAAAACAGTTAGAAAAGGATCCAACTAAAAGAAAAGGGCATGGGGGAATACTCATTTGATAAATCTTCATACTTATCACAACTTTCATCTTCTCGTAAGTCACATGGACAACCATCTACCTCAAGACAACAATATTTACAACCCATCACACTCTTTGATGGGAAGTTTATAAAAGCAAGCACCCAAGTGGAGGAATTAGAAGACAAGGATGTCCTAAACTAGTTATACAAGGATGAAGAACCTTCATAGGTATTAGTGTCCAATATATGCATAGATAAGTATGGCAAATGTCAGGCAATCTTGACAAAAATGGGATATGAGGGAAATGGTCCTTTGGGTAAAAGAAAAGAAGGCATCAGTGAACCAATACAGCTTGTCACAATGAATCCCAAAGACAAAACAAGACTAGGCTATACGGAACACTTAAAAGAGGAAGCTACTCAAAGAGCTTTCAAAAGAATATTATAGTTATAGGCTAGTGAGGATCATGAAATAGATTTCAATGAATATGAATGGGACTCTGTCTCTGAGGAATCTTGCCATGACAAAGAGATTGATGTAATCCAAAAGTATACCCCAATGTGTATGAAAGGGAAAAGTTCTAGTTCTAGACCACTTGAATATGGATCACAATATGTCATTGACTCAAGTGAAGACAATCATTATTTAAGCGAGATAAACACGTCGGAAGAAAGTAACATCTTAGACCTCATTGGAAAATTTGAGAACATGGCTATCCTGATGCTTACATCTTATGACCTTGGCCAATCTAACGATTCCTTGTCCTTAATGCATCCTGAACTAATTGATTGGGATCAAAATGAGCCGCTCGACATACCCACCTTTTCAAACGATGATGCCCTCATGAACTTCCTATGTTTTGATAACTCTAACACATGTTCCACCATTGAATCTTAGAACAAAGCTCCCGACGAAGGGAGTGTTAAACCTTTCAGCTACAAAATGAAAAATATAGGAAATGGGTCTAATAGTGAAAACCACCTGGTGGAACTATTAAATGAGGAAAAAGTAAAAACAAAGAGTGTATCTCAAGGTGAAAACCTCTTTGAGGCACCAAGAGATGGAAGGTTTGACACTCTCCCAGAACACTATCAAGAGAGATCTCTAGTGCTAATAGAACCTACACAATCCATCAATGTTGGTACAACTGAGATGGTGAAGACCCTGCGTTTAGCGGAATCCATGACAGAAGAGGAGAAACCTCATTTCACCAAATTATTTAAGGAGAGACAAATCAAATTTGCTTGGTCATACATTGACATTCTAGGCATAGATCTAGAACTCATTATGCATCATTTGTCATTACTGCCTGGCACAAAACTAGTAAACCAAAAACTGAGAAATATACATCCCCATATCGCCCTTCTGGTGAAAGCTGAGTTGAAAAAGCTATTAGATGCAGGATTCATAAGATTTATTGATTATGCCGAATGGATATCAAACATTGTTACAGTATCCAAACCAGATAAGGGCATTAGGATATGCACGAAATTTAGGGACCTTAACAAAGCTTGTCCAAAATATGATTTTCCTCTACCAAACATTGATTTGATTGTAGACTTGACTATTGGGCACAAAATTTTATCACTTATGGATGGATTTTTAGGATACAACCAAATAAAGATAGCACCTGAAGATCAAGATAAAACAACCTTCACATGTCCTTGGGGAAATTTTTGCTAGAATGTGATGCCTTTTGGGTTGAAAAATGTTGGAGCTATACATCAAAGAGCTATGACTACCATCTTCCATGACATGATGCATACTTTATGGAAGACTATGTAGATGATCTGTTGGTAAAATCCTACACTAGAGAAGGACACTTAGAGATTCTAGACAAAATATTCACAAGATTGGAGAAATTCAAGGTGAGGTTAAATCCCAAGAAATGTGTGTTCGGTGTACCATCAGCTAAAATTTTGGGATACATTGTCTTAGCTAAAGGCATTGAGGTGGATCTTGCAAAGGTCCAAGCCATCATGGAAACACCTCCTAAAAGCATCAGCCAACTCAGATCATTACAAGGAAGGTTCCAATCCATCAAGAGATTTATTGCTCAACTAGCTGATAAAACTCATCCTTTCAATCACTTATTACACAAGAATGTCTCTTTCAAGTGGGATGACAAATGAAAAGTTTCCTTCAGTCAACTAAAACAGTACCTGATGACACCGCCTGTGTTGATACCACCAGTCAAGGGAAAACCATTATTACTATACATTGCAACAAATGAGATATCTTTGGGAGCTTTATTAGCACAAGAATATCCTATAGGAAAAGAAAGAGCCATCTATTATATTAGTAGGACCCTAAATGGTTATAAGATCAACTACACCTTTATTGAGAAAGCTTGCTTAGCAGTTGTATTTGCTACACAACAATTAAGGCACTACATGCTGACTCACACCATCAAACTCATTGCCAAAATTGATCCATTAAAGTACTTACTCAACAAAGCTGCTTTAACAGGGAGGTTAGCCAAGTGGGTCATTATATTGAGTGAGTTCGACATCTAGTGTGTGGACAATAAAGAAATTAAAGGTCAAGCCATAGAAGATCAACTAGTTGAATCACCATTGTTAGATAACAATCCAATGAACATTGAATTCCCTGATAATGATGTCCTAACCATATCTACACAATAGTGGCTACTATACTTTGATGGCTCTTATATACAACATGGATTAGGCGCATGAATCTTGTTTGTTCGCCGCAAGGATACAAAATTCCAAACCCTATAGATTAATGTTCCCCTACAACAACAACATAGCTGAATATGAAGCATTGATCATTGGAATCAAAATAGCTATTAAATTTAAAATCACATAATTGCTAGTCTATAGTGACTCACAATTGGTCATCAACCAAGTCAATGATGATTATCAAACAAAGGATGACAAGTTGCTGCCTTACAAGAGGATGCTAGATGATTTCAAAAATTACTTTGTTGAGATCAAGTTTGCATAGCTTCCCAGAATAGAAAACAAAGCTCCAGATGCCATGGCCACCATTGATTCTCTCTTGCAAATACCTAAACAATGAAAACATTATGAATTCATGGTAGAACAAGTTTCCAACCCAGCCTATGAAGATCCAGAATCCCAAGTGATATGCCATATTGTTGACCCTCAAATTTCCCTCTATGGAGAAATCCATACCTACCTACAAGAAAATACCCTTCCAATTAACTTATCTCAAAACCAAAAATGAAACTTCATTCGACAAGTGGCTTGCCACACCCTAATAGCTGAAGTACTTTATAGATGAGGTTTGTATGGTACTCTTCTTCGGTGTCTAGAACATAATGAAGTTGAAATATCTTTACAAGAGGTTCACGAAGGTATTTGTGGAACACATTCAAGTGGATTAACCTTAGCTAAGAAATTATTATGATTGGGGTATTAATAGCCAAACATGGAGAAAGAATCATTTCAATATGTCAAAGGTGTTCCAAATGTCAAATTCATGGAAACTTGATACGTGCACCTGTACAAGAGTTACATTCTTTCAAAGTTACATGGCCCTTTTTCCAGTGGGGATTGTACCTTGTAGGAAAGATTCATCCCTCTTCCTCTAATGGAAATAAGTTTATAATCACAGCCACAAAATACTTCACCAAGTGGATTGAAGTTGTTCCTCTAATCACCATCATTGGGAAAAAAATCTCATCATTTATCCTAAATTATCTCATATGTCAGTATGGTGTTCCTCAATCTATCATTACGGATAATGGCCGACCCTTTAAGAATAAAGATGTTCAAGAGCTTTGTGAAAGATTCCATATCCAACATCATTTTTCTACACATTACTATCCCCAAGGGAATGACCAAGCAGAGGCCTCAAACAAGACTATCCTAAAGATTTTGAAGAAAACCATCAATAAACCTGGACGTGATTGGCATGTTCAACTAAACCCAACATTGTGGGCTTATAGAGCTAGTATCCATACCTCGATAGGAGCAACACCCTATTCTCTTGTCTATGGGTCAGAAGATATTCTACTTATTGAGGTTGAGATACTATCCCTATGTGTGTCACTTAAAGGGATGATTTCAGACAAGGATTATAGAGTATCTAGGATACAAGAATTAGAGCTGTTGGATGAACATAGACAACATGTAGTTGATCACCTAAAATCTTATCAACAAATGATATCTAGGAGCTAAAATTACAGAGTAATACCTAGAGCATTTCAGGTGGGTGACTTAATCTTAAAAGAAAATCCCCGTAATCAACAAGATCGAGAGAAGGGAAATTTGAACCTAATTAGCTGGGTCCCTTTGTTATAGAATTAGTCTTTGGATCAGGAGCATATCAGTTATCCACACCAAAAGGGGATCTGTTTGATAAACCCCTCAATAGCTTACATCTCAAAAGGTTTTACACCTAGCTCATCCAATGCATTGGTAAAGGTCTTGCAAAAATACCAAAAAAGAAAAGAAAAAGAAAAATACCAAAAAAATAAAAAATCCAAAAAAATCAGAAAAAGGATTGAAAAATAGTAAAGAAAAAGAATTGTCCTCTAGCAAAAACCACTTCGGTGGTGCTTTGGGAAAGTACCTTGGTAAAAACTTGGAAAATAGGCACCTTGCATAAAATAAGCACTCTCCATCTATCTTGGGCTACGTGACTTGCTCTGCAGTGTTCATCCATCATGCTTCCATCTTTGCATTTTTCACGCTTCCATGTTCGCATCATGGCTTGATCCAATGTTTGAATTTTGGTATCCCCTGGCATTACTCGGCCCATTCTAAAAATTAGTTTGTCCTATTTTATCACACTGGGGGCATGTCTTACATTGGATTGGATTCTTGTACATTCTCAAGGTCAGAAAATTGAAAATCCCAAAAACATTCAAAACATATCAAAATCCAAAAAAATTCAAAACATGTCAAAAATCCCAAAAACGTTCAAAACATATCAAAATCCCAAAAACATTCAAAACATTTCAAAATCCAAAAAACAGGTCAAAAAAGTCAAAAATTCAAAAACATAGTCTTCATTTGAACTACATCGTCTCTAAGCTTTGAATGTAGGAAAGGGTGATCTTTGATTATCCCCTGAGACATTTTAGGTCAGTCTTCTAGGTGTTCACTATCTTCATATTTTCATCTTGTAAATCTTGGTCGTGTCATTAGTTGAACTATGCGGTCTCTGCGTGTATAATATAGGTAAGGCTAATCTGTTGATCAGCCCCCGAGGCCCCTAGGATAGGTCTTTAGGTTAGGTCTTGGTCGTCGTGGTCGTGTCACACCCTGCACTAGGGGAAAAATCTTGCACTCACTAGGGGAAAATAAAATTTGAGCTTGAACTAATAGGTAAATAGTCATCAGACCAAAGCTACAAACACAAAATTCAAATGAATGTTGATCTTTCTGAATCAAGGGTTTATCACGTTAAACAAGAAAGTTCAAGTTATTCTATTTTGATTTTTGATATCATATCTCTCGAGTCCTCAATGATGTATCGAACTAGAGGAGAAAGGAAGGAGTACGATTTTTCTTTGTCTGCTATCTGTGAGTTTATCATTATTACTATGCAAATTGTACTGAGACATGCACTACAAAGTATCATTGATGAAATTCTAAATTTGCATAGGAAAAAGATTAACTCTTGTCTGTTTATGCAAGCGATGCTTAGGTTATCTCGGTTTAATTATACTTATATGCTTGTGTTAACTTGCAATTTTATAACATCATGAAAGTAGTACTCAGGTCATCTTGGTCTAAAATATGCCATCAATTTTTGTACCCACTTTCAACATTTTAAAGGCCCAATGATGATAACAAGCACGAAAAATTGGTTAATATAAATGAAAACTTTTGAAAAAGAGATTTGCATAGTTAAGTTAGACTGCATTCATTTTATATTGCCCATGTATTTATGAGGTTTTACAATGCTGAAACAATTTCACAATGGTTTCATCTCTATTATTAATGGATTGAGTACACTGGACAATAACCAAAAACAAAAACACATCATTATCATTTAGTTACACATCAGCTGCATCATCATTTGTATATCTTAGAAAAAATTCTCACATAATTTACATTCATGCATTCCCTCATAATATTTGCATTAGAAAATACAAAAAAAAAGGACATACATTGCATATTATTTCCAACATCACAATCATGTCATTCACTACATCTGAATAAGTGAGTCTTCAGATTTCCTAGAAAGTGGGGAAATATCTCAGAGTTATGAAGCTTAAAAGATCAATCTACTGGTCTTCCCACAAATTTTGGAAGTTGGATAGACTCACTTATTTAAGCTTAAAAGATCAATCTACTGGTCTTCCCACAACTTTTGGAACTGGTACCCCCTCTACCCGACTGACCTACACCTGGATCTCTCCTATCTCTAGGAAATGGCTATGTGACACCCATGCTAACAGTCTGAGAATGAGATCTGCCAGAACGAGACTATACAAAACTCTCTCGTCACTCAGGACGAACCAACTCATGATATTTAGCTCTAAAACTACAACTCCTGAGAAATGTTTATGATCTCTATGAAGATATCCATTGTACCTGCAGATGGTGTCATCTGCTATATCCTCTCAAGAATGGCCTCAACCTGCTTTGTCTGGTGTCTGAAGGCATCCCTCTATGAAGTAAGTATGATCATTTGTGCCTGCAACTGTTATATCTGCTACCTATTTGTCCCTCTATTAGTCCTCAAAATATCAATCTGTGTCTGACACTGCCCTAACTCATCTTGAAGGGACACAATCTGTGCTCGAGCATGAACTATTTTACTCTAAAATGACTGAACCTTTTCCTGCAAAGCTGCTATATGCGTTGATTGCAGCTGTGAGGGTATCTCAATTTGAATCTTGGGAAGCATTTCTTGAGCTACGGTGATGCTCCTCCTATGCCTCAAAACTGCAAAATCTAATGGATGGCTGTCATTTGCACCACCATCACTCTCCCCACCACCCACCACCCACTACACCACCATCACCCTCCCCACCATCATCACCTCTACAACCACCCTTTGCATCACCTTTGTCATCTCCTCCCTCTCTATCAACTAGCGGTATTGGCTCCCCGAGATGAGTAAATGTAGGAAAGGGATGCGTGTGAAAGAACTCTGAATAATCCTTGGTCATCCCGTCGTTTGTAATATACGAAACAAAATCCCATAAACCAGGGGTCAAGGTATAATACTCTATACAGGCTATCTCATATGATACACATGGGACCAACTTTAAAACATCTTGCCGTTGCCGTGCATAATGGGAAACTCTTAGGGGCATCCCTTGAACCTGTCCAAACTATTGACATACTCGCAAATACAAGTAGCGCTCAAGCACAACATGTGTCTTCCCAATCAGATAGCGGGATAATAACATATATGGAATCTCCAATTGATCCTCTGGCCATTGCTCACAATCCAAGTACAACCGCCATGTGACAGTCTCCAAATCATCCAAAACTCGCCTCCAATAAGCAACCTTTCCCAGCTTATGCTAGAAATGTGGACCACTATAACTGAAAACATAGGGTCTCCCTGGTGGTCGATGTCTCTCTCCCATGGGTCGAGTGAGGACTATATGCTCCCATGCCCAGGTCTGTAATAGTGTGATGCCACATGACAAACTCGTCGCCTCATAATAGACAACCTCACACAAATCTCGATATAAGTGGGCTAACATACATGAGTCCCAAGCATACCTCATACCATCAAGTGTCATCCATGATAGCACACAAACCCAACCTACTAAAAATCCCTTTGACCTATGATAAGGACAAAGGAATCCACCAATGAATTTAGAAAGTACGCATGGTGAAGGATCATATCTACTAATCATCTCTGTCCAAGGAATCCACCAATGAATTTAGAAAGTACGCATGGTGAAGGATCATATCTACTAATCATCTCTGTCCAAGGAATCCATCGACCCATAACATAATCATCTCGAGACAATCTCCACAATGCAGTTGTACCACCTCGCTCTATCTTATTGTACACTACTATCTCTCCCATCACTGGGATCCATAAAATACGATAGAAATCCTCGAGGGTCACGGTTATCTCTCTAGTTGGTAAATGAAATATATTATGATCACTATGCCATCTCTCTGCCAAAGCTGTCAATAAGCCTTTGTTGATTCTATATTGTGGAATTTCTAACAAGGAAGTCAACCCACAATGGGAGATAATATCTAAGTCGGCTGATGACAACCGACAGACCATGCTCCAGGTCTTTAGGAATGGATCTTGAGACTGGAGTACATCTCCATCTCCCTAATCATGAACACAAATCAATCAATTAATGTCATGTTCAATCAAGATTATCAGTCAATCAAGCTAATGTGTAGTCATTCGAATCAAATCAAATCAGAACAATCAACATATCATTCAATCAACCCATCATTCCTCACCTATCATGAGGATGATATTCTATCAATCAAGCTATCATTCCTCACCTATCATGAGGATGATTTGCTATCAATCAAACTATTGATCCTCACCTATCATGAAGATGATTTGCTATCACTCAAGCTATCATTCCTTGCCTATCATGAGGATGATCTGCTATCAATCAAGCTATTGTTCCTCACCTATCATGAGGATGATCTGCTATCAATCAAGCTATCATTCCTCTGCTATCATGAGGATGATTTGCTATTAATCTTACCATCGTTTCTCACCTATCATGAGGATGATATGCTATCAATCCTATTATCATTCCTTGCCTATCATGAGGATGATACAACACTAGTTATATCATTTGATTCTCACCTATCATGAGATCAAATCATCACACAAAACATCAATCGAACACTGCACATACCACAATTTGACTGAAATCAATCCAAAACGTGACAAACCAACGACTCCTAGACTTCAAGGACATCTTGTGAACATCACCTCGAAGGCTTTCCACAATCACCCCTTGCAAAACGGGTCAAATGACAAGCTAAACCACCTCAAATCAATAAGAATGAAAAATTTCCAAGGAAACAAGAGGTGTCATTTGGGACCCCAAAGGCACCAAAATAGAGTTTGCATCTCAAAAACATGTTTTCCAAGCTTGCAAGAGGCACCACTTGGGACCCCAAAGGCGCCAAAACAAAGTTTAACTCCAAAAACCTCCATTTTCAAGCTTGCAAGAGGTGCCACTTGGGACATGAAAAGTGCCAAAACAGTGTTGGAGGCCAAAAAATTGAATTCCAAGCTTGCAAGAGGCACCAGTTGGGACCCCAAAGGCGCCAAAACTCTCAAAAGACTCAAAAAAATCAATTTCAACCTTGCAAGCGGTGCCATTTGGGACCCCAAAGATGCCAAAACTCTTAAAACACATGAAAACTTGAATTTCAAGCTTGCAAAAGGTGCCATTTGGGACCCCAAAGGTGCCAAAACTCTTAAACATGCTAAAAAAACTCAAAAATGATAAAAACATCACTTGAAAGTGCATAAATGACATCCCATAAGCTACAACATCTATCAATGACATTCACAATGCTTCTAAATGGCAAGAAAATGACTAACAAAGAGGTTTCTCGTAAAGCATACCGTAGGTCCAGAGGTAGCAAGCTGATCTGGTTGGCGAAGATGCTCAAAACGATGGTTGTGGTATGGGATCACCATCTTCCTCTAAGCTCTCCAATCTTCACCTTCGCCAAACTCAAATTGTAAAAATGAATCCCATTTTTACCATTTTCACCTTTTAGGGGTAAAATTGAGGGAATTATGGTGGGATTTATTTCCCATTTTTACCAAAAAGGAGCAGTAATTAATCAACACTATTCAAAGAAAGAGCTTGCAACTCAATTTCGAGAGATAAATCATCTCTAATATCAAACCTTCACCAAATCAACATTGGATCATCATCGCATCATCACAACACTTATCACATCATTCAACAATTCATTTTCACATCCTTATATTCACCAATTTATCTCTCGAGGGGGCATAATATCCAATAATATCCATCAATACCTAAAATTCAAAGCCTGGGGCATCGAAAACTTGCATCATCTGGGGCATTGAAATCTTGCATCATCTGGGGCATTGAAATCTTGCATCATCTGGGGCATCAAAATCTCGCATCATCTAAGCATCAACATCAAAATCTTCTTTGAAGTAATGTGTAAACACATCACTTCAAAGAGGGGCAAAATGTATACACCTAAAAATGGTCATCGTCGCATTCAATTAATTAAATACAACCTATTTGATTAATACTTCAACTACATATAAATAAGGTCTTACTTTATTTATATTGTTCACTTTCCTTTTAATTCTCCTAATTTACATTCTCCTAAATTAAATAAACAAAAAAACCTAAACATGTTTATTTAATTAATCTTCCCTAATCCTGATTAAGAATTAGAGCACATTTCTACAACTTTTTGTGTGCCAATTCATAAAGGTCACATGAAAATAAATAAGCCTAATTATTAATTATAATTATCCTCACACACTTCCACCAATAAGAAAAAGCACATGGCTTTATTCCCCCACAGTTCCAACAAATTTGGAGCACATGGTTGTTTGTTTCACACATTTGGAATGCCATACATTTGACATGCTTCCAATTGGTCAAGGGATTCTCTTCACACACATGGCATGTTTTCCTTGGTCAAGGGGGAAACATCTTGATTCCTTTCATCTCCACCGTATATCTTGTCTCCTTTGAATCTAAATCGTTGATAGGCTCCACCTCACAAAATGCTTGAGAAACTCTATAAATACACTCCTTATGCTTTGTATTATTATCCACCTTTTGAGTAACGTTATAGTGCTATTTTGAAATACAAATTGGAATAGTATTATAATGCTATTTTCCATCCACACTTTGAGTATTGTTACCATGCAAGTTTTTTGTAGGAGCTTGGAGCTTTCATGGAGTCTTATACTTAGCTTTCATATCATGTGTTACTTTGCATTCTCATCTTAGATTAATTAATTGCTTCATAGTTAAATTTTATCATCTCCATTGCATCATAGTTACATTTTAGGTTATTTTGCTTTTTTGTTGCATTTGAGCATATGCATAATCATGGATAGCTCACTATAGTTGCATATCATCTCATTCATCTCCACTTGTTTATCTATCATCAACATCATCCTTCATTTATCGTTGCATCCATTATCCTTTCCATCATTTCATTTCATTTAGGAGCATACCACTAATCCTTCCACCACACATTTGCACATAGAAATCATCTTAGCTTGCATATTAAGCACCAAATCTCATTTTCTAGGTAGTAATTTTAACAACCTTTGTGCCCATAGAAATTTGAGGTCCAAATGGTTTAATAAATCCCTAGAAATAGAGAACAATGATATGTATTTGAAAGGCTTGATGGTATTATGAATAGATTAGTTTTACTTGCTTCAAACTTTGAATGTAAACTGTCTCATTAAGGTTTGTGTTTACATTAGAATAACTCACCCTACACATTCGACACATGCACATCAATGAGTGCATTATTATGGATGAAAGAATTAAAGTCCTCCATCACTCTTAAAGGAGGTGATATCCTACCTTTTTTCTCTTGTAGGGAGAATATTGCATTAAAATCTCTTGCTAACATGAATTTGGATTCTCCTAGTTGATCTAAAGTTTGTTTTAAAGTTTCCCAAAGATGTTTTTTTGCAGTTGTTGGAATTGGCCCATACACATTTACAAGCCAATACTTTAAATCAAAATGAGATACTTTGAACATTTGCCAATTTGTTTCAGACTTGAAAAGCTCTATTGTTACTGTTTGAGCATTCCACAAAGTGAGGATTCCCATTGAAGCTCCTACTACAGGCGAGTGAGAAGATTTCCATTTTGACCACTTCTTTATTACTAATTGAAACACCTCCTCTGAAATTTTTGATTCTTGGATAATCACTATGTCTAGCCCATAAGCATCTAACTGATGCTTGATTTGGGCCCTTGTGTTAGGGTCATTTATGCCCCTAACATTCCATTAGATTATTTTCATTGTGATTGAGGATAGCAATGAGCTCTTATTGGTCTTGGTTCCTTATGCGAAGGAAGGGCAATGTTGTAGTCTAAAGTATCATCCCACAAACTTGTTTTTTGATCGCACCTTTAAATAGAGGGACTCTTAGATAGTTATTTAGAATTATGTCAACATTGAAACTCAAAAAGTGTAATTCTTTTTTGTGGAAGAAAAAATGGTTGGGTTTAATCGTTGTTTATTAATTGACTAGAGATTGATATATAACTATCAAGAGTGGTTTTGATCATGGTGGCCTCCCATATACTAGCTTCTCCATTTAATATAGTTTCATCAATGAAATGTTGATATGTAATAAGATCCAAATTTCTAGCAATTTGCACTCTTTCCATGTACCCATTGATGTGTTTGTGTAGATTGCTCTTCTTAGAGCCTCTACCATAATTACAAAGAGGAAAGGAGACAAGTGGTCTCCTTGTATAAGACCACTTGAAGCTTTGAAAAAACCAAATGAGCTTCCACTAAATAAAATGGAGACTCAAAATCAAGATAAAACCATAGATCCATTCCAACCATATTTCATAATTTGCATTAAAAAAACCAACTCACCTTATTGTGAGCCTTACTGATCTCCAATTTAATTATCATGCTTTTAATCGTAGAAATAAAAATGGTGTGGATTGCCTCATGAGTCAGTATTATACCATTAGTAGAATTTGGCTAGGATGAAGCCATGCTACTCATTGGAAATGATGCTTGAGAGAGCAATCTTTTATATTTTAGCCATTAACTTTGAAATATTGGAAATTTTGTTGCATAGTGGAATGGGATGATAAGAAAGGAGCCATAGTCTAAGTTTTTTTGGATAAGAGCAATATTCTTGTGTTATCTAAATCTTTGATTGTCTTTTTGGACTTGCGCAAATCCTCCACCACATCCCAAACATCTTTTCCAACAAATCCCTAACGTATTTTGTAAAAACACATAGTGATCCCATTGAAGCAGGGGATTTGTTAGGATGTAATTAGAAATCCGCTTTGTTTACTTCTATCTTAATTACTAGGGCCATCAACATCTTATTATCTTCTTAGATTAGGTAGTGGATATTATTTAGTAATTGTTTCATATTTTGTTGAAATATTACTTTATCACTTGCCAACAAGTTTTTGAAAAAGGTAAGTACTTCATTATGAATGTCTTCACTTTTTTCCCAATGGTGCTTGTCCAAGGAAGAGATACTGTCAATTCTATTTTTGCCTCTCCCGGTTTTCGAAACATTATGAATTTTGTATTTGTATAAGTCAACTTTAGCCAACCAACTTTCTCTTGATTTGCTTTTTCAATAAATCTCTTGCTTGGCTAAATTTTTTAAATGCTGGGACATCAAATTCTTTTATTTTTGGTAATCACCTTGGAGCATAGTTGAGGAAATAATCTTTTTATTCAATTCTTTTGTTTCTTTTTCAATTATATTTTTTCCTCGATGATATTTTGAAGGAATTTATGTTCTAATCCTCAAGTTGTATTATAATATAAGATGATTTGAAAAAATATGAACATCTTTGTTCCTTTCAAATTCACACCATTGTTGAATAAGGTCTAACAAGTCTTCTCTTTTCAACCACATTTTTTTGGATTAAAATTGGTATGCAAGCGATAGTTTGTCTTCAAAGATTGTTAGTAATTCAAGAAAGTGATTTGAGCCAAAAATTGGACTAATTGACAATTTCATAATTTAAGATTGTAACCAATAATTGTTTATAAGAATTGATAAATGAATTTAACAATATTAGTAAATCTTTCAAACCTCTTGGTCCAAGTGTATATCCCATTCTTTAGGATTACATCTAGGAGGTCCACATCTATGACAAAATTTTCAATTTGCGATTGTGAAATATAGGTCCCCACTCTTACTTGTTGTGGATAGGGTTGCATTGAAATCACCCCCAAGGATGATGTTTGCATTA
>VDFB02097283.1:0-62598 GCA_007258455.2 Sequoia sempervirens
TTGGTTTTATCACACCATAGAAGCAAAATTCATGATCTTCTGCAAAAATGTAGGGCTCTGAATTCAATAGAGTTCCCACAAAAGAGGACCTGAAGATTGCCTTCCGGCAAGGCTATGGAGCCGTGGCTGAACGCCTAAGAGTCTTGACTGGGCAAACACAATCTTCCATTGCATCCAACACGTAGGTAAATAAACTCAATAAAGTTTATTTAAAATTGAATACTTGTGCAATCTATTCAATATTAATTTCCACCATAAAGAAATTACATGCCTATTTTTTTTAAACATTCAAGCAATGATAACACTCCACATGACATTGGAATGCAGCTTGGTGAGGGTGGAGCCGAGCGTCAGGATGAAGGTCATGTATGGTGTGCATCCCGGTGCTAGAGCATGTGGGAAGGCATGATCAACATGTTGAAACATGATGGGGCTAGAAGATCAGAGATATGATGGCCCCATCGGGTAAGAAGGACCACTCTAAAGTTCTTTTAAACATATTTAATTACGATTGGTGTACTAATTAATGTAACCTTTCGTGTTTCAACTTTAGAGCATGTAGACCATGATCAACATGTTGAGCATGATCAGGCTAGAGAAGATCAGGAACATGATGTGGCCCCATCCGGTAAAGAGGACCACCCTCATGTTCTCTTAAACATATTTAATTTCAATTGGTGTATTAATTAATGTAACCTTTCGTGTTTCAACTACAGATCAAGATTTAGAGCGTGTTGAACATGTTGAGTATGAGTCTATAACAAAAGTTTAGGAACATGATGTGGACCCATCAGGTAAAGAGAACCACTCTAATGTTCTTTTAATTAATCAAATACTTGTAATAATATAATAAAATATATTAATATAATACTTTTCTTACGAAAATCTCTGAAATATTCACGCTAAGGAGCGACGTATCACACGACATTAAGATCACAAGTAGAGGGGCGTAATAACTAAAGGGGGAGCAGATATTGATTTAGAAAATCATACCCACTTCAGTTTATGTAGCTGAAAAAAGAAACAAAAAGTGATTGTAACTGGTATCAGCGACAAACTGGCTTGATAATAAGCAAAACCTAAAAGAATGACATTATATGTTAATGAATGAATGTGAATAAGGCATCAATAATGCTGAGATGTTAATAATGATGAATGAATGAACAAGATGTTATTAATGGATGAATATAACATAAGGATCAGAATTAGAGTGATGTGAAGGGGGCTAGAGCGCCAATGAGCTTCCCACCATCATGGGTGTTAGCCTGTATAAGGGGAATATTAAAACTATACTCAAAACAAAGAGAAGCTCAATAAGGTAATGCACTTTTCAATATAAGAAATGCATCGTTTGAAGCATCAAACCAATATGTAGTCTGTATGTATGATCAGTCGTCAGTCTCTGCAATGGTACATTTCCACGAATATATAATATATATATATTTTTTAAATTTTGCTTCTTCGTCTCAATTTCGACAATAACAACCGATGAATCAACAGAAAGCCTCAATGAAGTTTCTATAGCTGCGACGACTAGTTCGTCGAACATTCGACGAACTTCTAGTGTTCTTCCGACGCTACTACTTGCGTATTTCGTCGCATATTCGATGAACTTTTGGTGTTCTTTCGACGCTACTAATTTTGTATTTCATCGCTATTTCGACGAAATTTCCATGTTTCCATGCTAAATGTTTGCCCATTTCGTCGAGCCGATGACGAACTTCTGGTGCAGTTCGTCGGTGGATAAACAAAGTTTTCATCGATATTCCGACAAAATCCCGACGTATGTCACGATGCTGCCGACTGACGATTCTTCGCCGTTATTTTGACGTTTAATTTTTCGTCGGCCTTGCGATGAAAAAATAGCAACGGAAAATTTTTTGCCATTACGTCGCTCTTCCAACAGAGATTTTTTGAACGACCGACGAACGACCGTCGGAAAATGGTGTCAAATCTTGTAGTGCCTATATGCACTCTTACTAATGCAAATGTGAGAAACCCTAAATGCACTTTCACTAATGCAATATGTAATGCAAGAATGAATGAAACCTAGATCTAGGACCTTAGTGAACTCCAAATCAAAAAATGAATGTCCAAAATCTCAGGTTCACCAAAATGAATCTTTGGAAAATGAAACAAGAGACGGGGACTCACAATACAAGAAAGGAATCCCTAATCTAGAATTTTCCACTATAGGGGGATGGTTCATTCAAGAAAACCTAGGACCTCAAATTGGATTGACTATCAACACAAAAGGTGAGTTAATTCTTAATAAGGGAGACCTAGGAAGATTCCTTAGGCTTAGAAGGGTTCACCACCAAGCAAAAGCTTGGAAAAGACAACTTGATATTCAACTCACAAAACCTAGTAATGCAAGCCAAATAATGAGTCTAAATGAAAAAATTAAGTAACAACAAGTTAGGATGTATGTAATTGGGAAGTTTTGAAATGTGATAAGGATTTTAGAAATGCAAAAATGTTGTCAAAATATGCTAGGGAGGAATGAGGTTCCCTTACTGTCTTCTTAGTCCCGTTGTTTTTTTGTAGAAAACATAGAATCTTCCAATGTTGGAACTAGATCTAAAGTAATCTTTGAAAAATGCCTCTAGGAGGGGGTGATCCCACAATAGTGGTTTACAATTTTTGGCCAAACTGGACACTAAAATAATTTTTTCTAAGTCTTCACTTTTGGGCACCTATAGTAGCTAAACCATGAGGATTTTGAAGATAATGCAAACTAGTGATTTGTGACATTTTGTTTGTAGATTATAAATATATTTTTTGAATTTTTTGGAATACGGTGCACTTCTCTTTTCCATCTCCTTTGAAAACTAGTTTTCATAAATAACATTTTAGAATTGGCACTCACTGCTATAATGAATAACTTCTTTTCCATGAAGGATAAAATTCTAATTCCTTCGAATTTAGATTTTAGACTCTGAGATCTAGTGCTTCCACTTGGTTAGATAGTGTTTTATTGAATATTTTTTCCTTAATCAAGTTTCAAAGTCAAACCAATTACAATTCAGACATAGATGGATTGTATAACATGTAACTTTTTTTGTATATATTGAAAGCCATTCTTTTTTATTGGATCAAGGACTTCAATATCTGGTGCAGTCATATTTTTCAATTTTTCTTTTGATAATCTGCTATTTTTCCACATGTGCAGAATAGAGAGCTTGATTTTCGGTGAAAAACCTATGTTTAATAAAACTGAAAAAACAAATACATAATAAAACCAAAACATATTAAAAATATAGTCATTGGATAGCTCATTCTAAGGACTACCTGATTCTAGTTGGGTTTGTGAAGTCTCCTCCATTTTCATCCTCAACCCGAGCTTTGAAGGGAAAAAGTTCTATTTTTTTTTTGTGCTAGAGAGTAGGAAGGTAGGAAAAGGGGGGTTTGCTCGAACCAAGGGGCTTTGAGTGAACCCCTTTTCAAAATAGGTGTTCCTTGTCTTTTTTGGTGGGAATGGTGGGGAATTTCATAAAATGGGTTCGCTTGAACCTAGGTTGTAGTGAACCCTATTTTGGTTTTTTCGAACCAAATAGTTCGCTTGAACCCCAAAAACAATTTTTTTTTCATGAGGTCAATTTTTACAATTTTTCCTTCCTCACTCCAATTGTAAACCACTTTTGTGGGTTTACCTGAGGACTAAGAGACCCTTACTGTCTTCTTAGTCCTGATCTGAATTTCAACAATTTCGAAAGATGATCGTGAGGTTCAATGTGTGCAACTTCTCCTTCTCAGATCTTAGATCCCTAAACTTCACAACTTTTCACTTCAAATGATCATTAACTTAAATATGAAAATAAAAAACATACAAGAGAAGAAAAACTTGTTGATTGTTAGTAAATGGGGGTTTTCCTTGGTCAAACCACTTGTTGGTAATTAAACCTTGGAATGAAATGAAATAATGAAGGGAAATGATGAATGAACAAAGTGTTATGTTGCAACTCACCACACCCTTGTTATGAAATCTAAAAATTTGTGTGAAGTGGCTAGCTTGAATGTGATCTTGAAGGGAAGTAATGCTTAATATATCTTTACTTGAATTTCTTGCTTGAATCAAAACCCTACATCACAAATGTTAGATCAAAAACACACATCATGCAAGAATATATTTGTCATGATGCTTGAATCTTGATGATGGCTCCAAATTCTTGATGAACTACTCTTGAATGCTCTTGTAAACTCAATTATGCTAGTAGGAATATTCTAAAAAAAAGTCTTATATTAAAATGAGTGAAAGAACCATGTATTTATACTTATCCATGCTCAATATCCCGAAATTACACCACACCAAGCCAACATATGTATTCATTAATTAAAGGAGGCTAAATCTCACCAAGATTTGAAATTAAATCCCAAAAATAAATTAAGGGGGACTAAGATTCCCTAGGTGGCATCTTAGTCTCGAGGCTTGAACTCAGGGCACAAACTCCGAAAAAGGAGCCTTTTTAAGGTGCCTTTAAAATCAAGGTCCCAAGACCTTTAGAGGAAAAATTTTCCCTAGGTGGCATTTTAGTTGTAGTCCAAAAATCAAGGAAACATAGCCAAAATAATTAGATTATCATTTAACCTTTGATGTTTTTCGGGATTAGCCATAAAAAGATACAATTTATAAGGCTTTTTGATGCAAAATAGGACCAATTAAGACAGAAATAAGGATAACTAAAGTAAGGAGGGCCCAAACAAGTGTGAAAATGAAAGGGCATGAATTTTACTACACTAAAAGAATAAGTTTGGGTTTATTTTGAGTTTGGGGTGATTCCACAATACTGGTTTACAATTTTTGGTCAAACTGGATACTGAAATATTTTTTCTAACTAAATCTTCCCTTTCGGGCACCTATAGTGTCTAAACCATGAGGAATTTGACGATGATGCAAACTAGAGTTTGGTAACATTTTTTCTATAGATTCTAAATATATTTTTTCCAAAATTCTCAGAATCAGATTGCACTTCTTTTTCCATCTCCTTCGAAAACTAGTTTTTTTCAGAAAATAACATTTTTAAGGAGTGCCACTCACCGTATAACACAACTTTTTTTCCATGAAGGATAAAATTCTAATTCTTTCAAATTTAGATTTGTAACTCTGATATCTAGTGTTTCCACTTGGTTAGATAGTGTTTTATTGAATATTTCTTCCTTAATCAAGTTTTAAAGTCAAACCAATTACAATTTAGACATTGGCAGACTGTATAACGCATAACTTTTTTTGTATGTATTGATTTTTATTTTTTTTGTTGGATCAAGGAATTCAATATTTGGTGCACTCATATTTTTCAATTTTTTTTTATAATCTACTATTTTTTCACATGTGCAGAACAGAGAGCTCAATTCTCAATGTAAAACCTATGTTTAATAAGACTTAAAAAATAAATACATAATAAAACTAAAACATATTAAAATTATAGTCGTTGGATAGCTCGTTCTGAGGACTACCTGATTCTAGTTGGGTTTGTGAAGTCTCCTCCATTTTCATCCTCAAGTCGAGCTTCAAATGGAAAAAAATCTAAGTTTTTTTGGTGCCAAAGAGTAGAAAGGTGGCAAAAGGGGGGTTCGCTCAAACCAAGGGGTTCGAGCAAACCCCCTTTCAAAAAGGGGTTTTCATTGTGTTTTTTGGCGGGATGGTGGGAACTTGCATTGAATGGGTTCGATCAAACCCAGGTTCTAGCAAACCCTATTTTGGTTCTTTTGAACCTATTAGTTCACTCGAACCCCCAAAAGGAAATTTTTTGGCATGGGGTCATTTTTTTCAACTTTTCCTTCCTCACTCAAATTGTAAACCACTTTTGTGGGTTCAACCTTTGTTGTTTATATGATGGTGGGTAAAGAATTAGAGGAATTTTAGGATGTACCATAGGCTATGGAGGAGGTCCAATAGTCAAGGGGGGTCTAATGGAAATTGGAAGATAGATTTTTGGAACCTAATGTTTGCTCTCTAACTCTTATAGGGTTTTTCACCTAAAAGGAGAGAGATTAGGTGTTAGCAGATGGTCAGCGATCCCCTTGGGATTCATGACATGGACTAACTGCCTCCCATGGATCCATTAACTCAGGCAGTTGTATTGGGCATTAATAGGTTGATATTTTGTTGGAACAACAATTGTGGGCCAACAAGTGGTATTAGAGCCAAAGGTGCTAGGTTCAAATCCCATCAGGTAACACTGAAGGGGAGTTTGTTGGAAAATGGTCAGTGCTCCCCTTGGGATTCGTGACATGGACTAACCACCTCTTGTGGATTCGTTAACTCTAGCAGTTGTATTAAGCATTAAAAAATTGATCTTTTGGTGTAACAATAACTGTGGGCCAACATTAGGTTCCAAAATGCTTATGTACATTCAAATTAGGATGTGTGCAATGTAATATGAAGTGAATGAACTAAACTAAATGCAAAAGTGTAATTTAGGCTATGTTTGAAAATACATTGTGTCATGAAAATAACTATGAAGATGAAGAAATTATGTAGTTCTAACAGAAGGTACAGGGGTAGATATGAGTGCACCTGGATGATATATGAGCTTTCTAGAATGTCTGGAATGCTAATAATATTTACTGAATTTTTACAGTGGGACTCATTCACCTAGGGTGGAGAATCAGTCCTCCTATTGATGAAAAACTACTAGGAACTCATTTCTCTCTATCAGGATTTGAAACATGACAAAATTCAAGCTTTAAGTCCTAAGGTGCGACTCATTCACCATAGGTGGAAAATCAGTCCTCTCCCATTTTTTTGAAAAACCAGGAGACAACTCTGCAACACCAGATCTGGGAATGTCTACTTGTTGGGTTGTTGAAGTCAAATCTACATAAAATGGACAAATAAGTCTCTCCAAGCTTGAATTTGACTTATGTTGACTTTGAAGCACCTAGTTGACATAAAAATCAATCTTCAACACCTTATAACCTATCAAATCTACAAACAAAAAGTTGCAAATGTACAAGCAAAAGGGGAAAAATGATTAGGGTTAGTGAATAGAGGTTTTCCTTGGTCAAACCCCACTTTTGGTAATTAAACCCTTGAAAAGATAATGAAATGCAAGAGACAGATAAGGTAATAACATGCAAATGATATCAACTCACCTAACTCTTGATCTTCTAATTTTAAAGTAATGTCAATGGCAGCTTCAAAGTGCTTGAAAAGTGCTTTAATTGATGATGTAAAGTAATTTCTTGAATGTATTAGGAGATTGAATACTTGAGTGAGGAGATGTAAAATGAGGTGAAAATCACTTATTTATACAATTCTTGTGCCTTACTATCCATTCATACCTCATCATAGGCCAAAATCAAATAATTTTTAATAAAATCCTGAAAGGAAACTTAAAATATTTTGAATTTGGGGCCAAGGGGTACTCATTCGCCACCCATGGTGAATGGGTCCCACCTAGGACCTAAAAACAAGTGTCAGGAAATATGTTGTATTTAATGTTGTTTGTCAGGATAATATGTAAAAATACACTTAATTAAAGCATATGAGGGCATAAAAAAAAAGAAGCAAGAGAAAGGTGTAAATAGTGAAGATGTACCTAGAAAAGTGTGAGTGCTTGTTACAAGACTTTACAACACTTCAAAATAGGACTTGTTGATGAGTAAAAAGGTGATTTTAGGGTGAATTGTATTAAATAGAGTCTAGAAGAATTCAAAAATATCTTACAACACTTCACAACACTTTCACAAGATGACGTTCTTTGAATTTTAGTAACTAAATAAGCCTGTTCAAGCCATGATATAGCATAACATCAAAGCAACATGGTTCCAACACCATGAAACAAGACCTAAAAGGCCATGAAAATGACAAAGGGACATTTTTCTACAACAAATTTAGCCCCCACTTTAGTGAGAGGATGAACCTACTTCAAACTCACACTAAAGTATCCATGAACATCGAGGGGAGGGTTCGAATGCACTTATGTTAGCAAGATGGAATACAACAATCAAGAGGGATGATTAAGCCCCTAGGATAAAGATCCCATGGAAAACAAAGCATAAGGACAAGGGAACACACAAGTGTTGAAAAGAATTAGATGAAGCTTTGATCATCAATCCAAATAGTTGTGAAAAGAGATCTAGGCTAATTGTTTGAAAAAGAGAATGTGTACTCACTCTGAGGATATGAAACTCGTTGTTCGCAGGGTGAGAAGGCCCGAAAAGTAAGATACATATGCTAGTTGGTATGCACTCACAAAACACAAAATTTGTTATGGGGAAAAGTCATGTCGCTATTTTGGCTTCCTGCTCAACCATCCCAAAGTTGTACCTCTTGATAACTTTAACAAGGTGCCACAAAGAAAAAGGAAATGTAAATGCTAAGCTTTTAAATAATACAACACTATAGGCATGAAAGTTGTGTTATGCAAGGTGGCCAAGAAATGCAATAATATAAAATGAAAAAATGTAATGTGAAAGATTGTTCAAAGGAGTCTTGTTCAGTTTATGCAAGGCTAGTCACTTAGGGAACATTGTGTCTAATGTCTCCAAGAGAGGACCAATCAAAGAATAGTATATTCACAACTTAGGGGATGCAGTGTGTCACATCAGTCCACCAAGAGGATTGCAATATGCTTAGATAGATCACACTTATGAAGGACATCACACCCAATGTCATCCACAAAGTGACAAATGCATCATATAAATGACAAGGATACACTAAGAAGCATGAATGTGCAATGAAATAATGGTAATGTATGCCCCCCACTTTAAAGGAATTGCTACACATTGTTCTATGAGAAATTACTTGAAAGTAGAGAAGAAAAGAAAATACAAAAAGAAAACAAGACATAAGAGCCTACTCGGAAAGCCCTATTGCAAGTCATATGTTTCAAAGTTAGGTTGCATCGTGTCAACGAAAAATGAAAATAAAGAAAGGGAGTTTCCCCCAAAAAAAGAAAGCACACCAAACACATAAGGGATCTATGGATTTGGGGTCAGTATGTTCATTGTTGCAATGTTGTTTTGTGAAAGAGCTCGGAACTGTCATCATTCCCCAAATACACACAGAACTAGAAGAATGACACAAAGAGAGTGAAAGCAAAGGAAAAAGAAAGTCCATTTTGGGTCAACATGAAAGAGACATTATGGTCTCGATGCTTTGCATCCTCCTCAAAAGGAAAACACAAGGAAAAATGAAATGAAAAAGGAAAAATATTTTGAGTCAACCTGAAGGAGACATTTCGGTCTCAATGCTTTACATCATCCTCAAAAGGATAACAAAAAACAAAAAGAAAAGAGAAAAAGATAAGGATTGTTTGGGTCAACATGGAAGAGACATAGGGAATCTCTACGCTCTGCGTCATCCCCAAAATGAAAAAAAAAAAAAAATGTGAAAAAGATAAGGACCGTTTGGGTCAGCATGGAAGAGACATAGGGTGTCTCTACGCTTTGCGTCATCCCCAAAAGGAAAACACAAAAAAAAGAAAAGTGAAAAATACAAGGACCATTTGGGTCAACATGGAAGGGACATAGGTCATCTCTACGCTTTGTGTCATCCCCAAAAGGAAAACACAAAACAAGGAAAAGTGAAAAAGACAAATAGAATAATAAAGATACGAATAAAAGAAGTGTACAAAGAGGGGAAACATTAAACACACAATACGAGGGAACATGATGCACACATGAAAAAGGAAAAGAAAAAAGAAAAAGGCATAGCAAGGTCAAGGAAAGTCAACCATTGAATAGGTCATCCACCTCTCAATCATGTTCAGTGTACTGCATAGGCGGTTGACTGTCCAAAGGAAGAATTGCAAGTGTCGAACTAGGAGTGGTACCAGGTTCTTCACTTGGTAGAGAGGATTTATCATTTAAGCTCATTGTAGATGAAAATAAAGAGTTCAAATCATTGTGTATTTCTTCGTCTATTTTAGCAATCGTCACATCATCATCGTCATCATCAAGATTAATTATGACAGGAGAACGAAGGGTGATTTCTAAGGAAGGATGGATCAAGAGTGTTGGTTGTTGGATTAGTTCAGGTTGTTGTGAAGGTTGGATTGGATTATCAAGTGGTGGGTCAAGAAAGGTGGGGTGGTCATCAATTGCTTCTATCAAAGGTAGATGTGGATTGTCTTTATTTTCTTCTATGCCATATTGATGAGAAAGGAGACGACGACCACGACGCCAACATTCCCTAGCAGCATTGTTTCTATTAATGTTGTTTTGGAGTTGTTGATGCGTAAGAGTAGATTGAGTCATCATAGGTTCTTCTACTTCCAAAGAAGGAAGAACAAAAGAAGCTGAAGAAGATGGATCAACCACTTTCTCTTTTCTTTATATACTTGTTTAACACATGGAGGTAGGATGGGATTAGGTTCATGTTCTCGTGGTCATTTGGATGATGGAAGAGAAGTGTCTAAGGGTGGTTGTTCAGAAGGTTGTATGGCTTGTTCAATATCGTATTTAGGTGTACTCATGGTTTCGTCTAGGATAGGATGGGTGGAGGTGGATGAAGATGTGTTACAAAGAGATAATTCAACTATCTTTTTGGCTTTAAACTTTTGATAAGCAGTGTAAAAGAAATCCTTACGAGTGATAGGTTCCATGGGTTAAGACCAAAAGGATTCTAATGAAAAGTTACCTTCGGAAGATAAAGGGTTAAAGTCACTATGGTGTACAATGAATAACTCATTGCCATGTGGAAACTTCAAACACTTATGAACAACTGACGGGACCGCTTTCATTGAGTGAAGCCAAGGAAGGCCTAACCACAAATGAAATTGGTCAGATTGTGAAATAATGGAAAATTTTACCTCCAAAGTCTTAGGTCCTATTTGTAAAGCTATCATGATTGATCTAATCATATGGCATGCAAAACCATTGTGTTTTAATCCATACAATTGGTTTATTATAGTCATCTTGATGTAGATCATGTAATACCAAAAACTCCTCTATGATCATGTTCTCACCACAAGCGGGATCTATTAATATCCCATTAGTAGGTTTATCATAGATTCTACTAGCTTTGTAGAGAGGACCATCAGGAAGCTTTTGCAATATATCCTTAGCAGAAAAAATAAATATCAATAGATTTAGTGGTTTGTCCCTTACAAGGAATGGCATCTATCGTAGCTACAATTTTATGCACAAGAATAGCTTGGGTAACAATAGGAGGTGTATCAATAGTCATTACATTAGGATTTGAAGGTTCACTAGCCTTGAAAAATGAGGTAGTGTGTTTACGAATAGGGTTGGTGAAGATTTACAAATTTTGGTTAGGGGGTGCAACAAACTTATTGCCTTGATCATTAACACCCATAATGGTCAATTCACCTGAATCAAGGAGGTCTTGAACTAAATGTTTAAGATGCTTGGTGAGCATGTGTTTTTGAATTAATTGGTTCATTGTATGATGGAGGGTATCGGCTAAAGGAGTGAATCGTCTGTTCAAATCACCATAATGATAAGGCATGGTTGTCTTAGTGGAGGCCATTGAATTATGAATGTGTTGAGTTGGTTGTGCTGAAGAAGGTGGATTAAATTGTAAAAATCCTTGGTTAGGTCTGTGGAAATTTTGCATATTGTTCTGGTTTTGATTGTTGTTTTTAGGTTTGTCAACTCGGCTAGAAGTGGATTTTGACTCACGAGTTGAAAGTGAATTTTGATAATCACATAAGGTTGTACATAAATACATGAATGAAGGGAATTTCATCATGGTAAGTTTATCTTCAAGGTTGGCATGAAAATTCTCAATAAATATCTTCTGCAGATGTGCATCATGAATTTTTACTTCAACTTGAGCATATTAGGATTGGTAACATGAGATGAAATATGTCACTTTTTCATCTGTGTTTTGTCTACATCGCATAAGATCAGACATTGTATTCTTAGGTGTCATGTGCACTTTAAAGTGACTAATGAAATTTTCCACCAATTCATTAAATTAATGGATGGAATGGTTGGGAAAGTTGGAAAAGCATTCTAAAGCGGTATCTCTCAAGGTCCTTGGAAAATTTTTTTATAAAAGTTTATCGTCAAGGAAAAAGTCACTACACAAAGTGGTATAAGCATTGACATGGTTGATAGGGTCTCCATTTCCTCTGTATTTCTCAAACCTCGACATTTCTATCCCTTGTGGAATCAGGGTACATAAGATTTCTAATGATAAGGGGTTGTTGCAGAAAAGATATGTGGGTGGAGTGATTTGACCTTGACTAATGGTGGAAATTTGGTGTTGCATGGATGAAACAGTGTTAAGGAGTTGTGTAAGAAGAGGATTAGGATATTTCGTTTGGAAGGGAAAATGGTGATGCTGTGTAAGTGATGATAGGGGAGGTGAAAGGAATGCTAAGGGGTGTGAATGTGGGGGAAGGAACTTGTAGTGCCAAAAAAGTAGGAATGCTAGTGGAAATCGGGAAATAAGTAGCTATGTAATTAGGTTGATACATAGTTGCATGGACTTGCAGATTGGTGTAAGTTGGTATGGAAGCTATAGTTGAAGGGGGAGGAACTTGAGATGCTCCTTGGCTTATAGGAATGTTTGCAGATTGGGTAGTTGAAGAGGCATGTTTATTGTAAATCTCAACAATTTGTTTCAGCACTTGTAAGCCATCATCACTCTCAATTAAGTGAAGAAGGTTCTCAATAGTAGGTATAACAGTGGTGGAAATGTTTTCAAGTGACAAATATCGTTGTAAATGTGCAAATTCCTCATGAATATTAATGAACTTTCCTTGTAGGAGGGATTTTTTTTATTGTTGACAACATGTATAGGATGGAAAGGTGAAGGAATGGAAGTGGCATGGTCAGGGCCTAATGCACCATTGTCCATACTAGGAGTAGGAGCTCATGAGATCCCAAGGTCCACAATGAAAGTGCTATCACGAGATGCCATGAGTCTACAACTTCTTCTCACTAAAGTATTGTCAACATGGCACCAAACACTCATGCAAATACCATAAAGGAGGGGTGGATGGATATGCAAGTTAATCTAAATAACAGAAAATCTACTAATTGTAATAGAGATGCAAATATAGAAATCAAGAATGCAGGAAAATGCTAGAAAAAGCATAGAATTACTGTCTAAGAAGTGCAGAGGGACTGATTCGCCCTGGGTGGCAAATGAGTCCCAAGATGCATTTTTTTTGTGTTTTTCAAAATGTTAAGGATGATTTAAATTTGCTACACAATGCAATTACAGATATAGAATGCATATTTTTACTTTTTTCAATGAAATTGAATGCAAAAATGAAAACTAAATGAATGTTTCACTAATACAAAATGAAAGGTCCTAGAATGCAAGAACAAATCAATGCCCTAATTGAATGCTAATGCAAATGAAAACTAGGATGAAAGATATGAATGCAATTAGAAGTTTAAAGTATTCAAAATTTGGGTTCACCAAAATGGAGCATAGATTTTGGGAACATAATGTTTGCTCTCTAACTCTTATAGGGTTTTTCACCTAAAATGAGAGAGATTAGGTACCAAAATGCTTATGTAACATGCAAATTAGGACATGTGCAATGTAATATGAAGTGAATGAACTAGAATGAATGCAAAAGTGTAATTTAGGCTATGTTTGAAAACAAATTGCGTAATGCAAATAACTATGAAGATGAAGAAATTATGCAAGAAAGAAGGTACAAGGGTAGATATGAGTGCATCTGGTTGATAGATGAGCTTTCTAGAATGTCTGGAATGCTAATGATATTTACTGATTTTTCACAGTGGGACTCATTCACCTAGGGTAGCGAATCAATCCTCCTACTGATGAAAAACTGTCGAGAACTGATTTCTATCTATCAGGATCTAAAACATGACAAAATTCAAGTTTTTAGTCCTAAGGTGGGACTCATTCACCACAGGTGGCGAATCAATCCTCTCCCAATTTTATGAAAACCCAGGAGACAACTCTACAACACCAGATCTGGGAATGTCTACTTGTTGGGTTGCCAAAGTCAAATCTGTAGAAAATGAACAAATAAGTCTCTCCAAGCTTGAATTTGACCTACGTTGACTTTGAAGCACCTAGTTGACATAAAAATCAATCTTCAACACCTTATAACTTGTCAAATCTGCAAAAAAAAGGCTGCAAATGCACAAGCAAAAGTGGAAAAATGATTAGGGTTTGTGAATAGGGGGTTGCCTTGGTCAAACCCCACTTTTGGTAATTAAACCCTTGAAAAGATAATGAAATGCAAGAGAAAGATAAAGTAATAACATGCAAATGATATCAACTCACCTAACTCTTGATCTTGTAATTTTGAAGTAATGTCAATGACAACTTCAGAGTGCTTGAAAAGTGCTTTAATTGATGATGTAAAGTAATTGCTTGAATGTGTTAAGAGATTGAATACTTGAGTGAGGAGATGTAAAATGAGGTGAAAATCACTTGTTTATACAATTCTTGTGCCTTACTATCCATTCATACCTCATCATAGGTCGACATCAAGTGATTTTTAATAAAATCCCAAAATGAAATTTAAAATATTTTGAATTTGGGGTCAAGGGGGACTCATTCGCCACCCATGGCGAATGGGTCCCACCTAGGACCTAAACACATTTTTTGCGAAATATGTTGTATTTAATGTTGTTTGTTGGCATAATATGCAAAAATACACTTAATGAAAGCATATGAGGGAATAAAAAGAAAAAATAAAGCACAAGAAAGGTGTAAATAGTGAAGATGTGCCTAGAAAAGCGTGAGTGCTTGTTACAAGACTTTACAACACTTCAAAATAGGACTTGTTGATGAGTAAAAAGGTGATTTTAGGGTGAATTGTATTAAATAGAGTATAGAAGAATGTAGAAATGTCTTACAACACTTCACAACACTTTCACAAGATGTTGTTCTTTGAATTTTTTGTACCTAAATAAGCATGTTTAAGCCATAATACAACATAAAATAAAAGAAACATAGTTCCAATACCATGAAACAAGACCTAAAAGGTCATGAAAATGAGAAAGGGCCATTTTTCTATGGCACAAAAATGTGTGCATTCATAACCTTAGTGATCTTGGTTTGATGTATTTCTAATAAAGGGAAATCTAGAATCACCTTTTTACCATAACCTAAGGAAGCCACATTACTATTGTTGTCATTTTCTTGCGCCATGATATCCTCTTTAGGAGGAGAGTTGTTAGGAGAACTACAAAACAAATTTTCTCAACATTCAAGGATTGGTTCTTCCAAAATGGCTTCATCGCAAGTAGGGGAATGATCAATGCTTGACTTGTCTTGCTCAATAAGGGTTTTCCTAGATGAAGAGGGACAACTATGATTCTCATGACCTTCATCTATTGTATTTTCTATCATAAAATTTATCTTGTTCATAGCTATGAGAGATACTAGGAGAAGAACAAGTATGATTATCATATGATCATTTGTGACTTCATTTATTTGTTTCCTAATTCCTTCTAAGGTAGGGGAAGGATCATTAAGAGGGTTGTTATAGATGTTAAATATTTGATCATGTAACACCAATATATCATCATCATTTACAATCTCATCCTGTTCTACTAAATCATTCTCACAAGCAAAGGGGTATGTGCAGGATCATGATGGGCCAAAAAGTGGCAATATGATGGGTATGTGTATGGTATGTGCCTGATGACTTTTTTTACCCAAAATTGATGAAACAAAAGGGTTTTTAAAGGATATTCTAATCTTTTCACCAATATAAATTATTCTTTACTTTGAATTTAATAAATTATTATTATTCATTTTCTATTTGAATTATGACTAAAGTCATGATTGATAGGCTTATTGAAGAACATCTATAGCTTTCAAATGATATCACATTTTTTGAATCTAAAACATGTGTCACATTCTATACTTCGCATACTATATGATTAAAAAAAATGAATTTCATCAAGTTTTGACCAAGTTAAGGTGGCCAAACATATGAGTTTTTATATTTTTTAAAAGTGTAATAAAAAGATTATAATTAATTATTTAATTGGGAAAAAATTACAAAAAATATACATCACATTTGGAAATGATTCCTCTACTTATATCTAAATATTATAAAAAATTATTATCATTTTATTGTGGTTAGGGTGGTAAAAAGACACCTGCTATATTTTCACTGAAATTTAAGTACTACTGCATTGAAATTTTTCACCAAATAGATTTTTTTTAAAATAAACCTAGTAGTTTAGAAACTACATTCAATTTTCTATAGATTCTATTCTTACATATTTTTTAAATACTATAGATAACTTATTAAATTTTTTACATTAAGTTACCTAACTTTGATTTTTCTTGAATTTTTTGCCACTTATGGCCTATTTTTTCCATGATGATCCTGCACATACCCAATTGGGAGAATGGAAATTAGGTAAGGTGATGTTTGGAAATCTGTCTATGATGTCATTCTCTTGTTCTATAATATCTTCCAATGTAGGAGAGTTTATAGAAGAGGAGTTTTCAACAATGTCATGATTCTCAATGAGTGCATTTTCTAACACTGAAATACCTTTGTCACATGTAGGAGAGGTATTAGGAGAAGAGAAAGTATGATCATCAGGATTTTCTATGTCTTCATCTTCTTCTATCACATCATTCCCACAAATAGGAGAGATAATAGGGGGTGTAGTTTTAAGGAAAATGTCAACATTTTCACTCTCTTGCACTAAGACACTCTCATAACTAGGGATTCATGCATTAAAAATGACTAATATTCTTTGTACTAACTTGTTCTTTGCAAACTTGGAAAAGACTAAAAATAACATTTTTGAAGAATAATCTATTCAAACTTACAATTCAATGTAAAGACCTAAAATGAAATGCAATTTTCAAATCTCAAACAAGGTAATTTACTGATTACACTATGCAATAATCTGAAAATGAAATATTGTAAATGAAAATTTGCAATTAAATAATGCATGAAATGGACCAATTTAAGCTAGATTTAGTAAAATGCATGTAACAAAAACTCTACCAATAGAAATTGCTAACCAATTGTAGTAAACAAAAGTGTAAAAGCAAGGTTTTTAATACTATAAAAGGAAGTTTTAGGGGTGCACTAGGATTGATTCTCCTAGAGCTATGAATGAGTCTCAATAGGGATTTTTTTCAAAAATTATAGAGATTTTCAAGTGATTTTTATGCTTTTTAGTTTGTATGATATGTAACCTAAGTGCAAACGTAGATTTCAAATGGTTTGTAATGATTTGAGATGCAAAAATTTAGAAACACTAGATGCCAATTAATTAATGCGAACTTTAATGCAAATTCAATGCAAGCTAGATCTAGGATGATGATGGACTACAAATCAATAAGGAAATTATTTTATATGTAGTTTCACCAAAATGGAGCCTCCTGAAAAGTGTGATAAGTTCTATTGTATTGTTTAGAACATAGAGCACACCTTCTTTCAAGATATTCCACTCAAGGATAACCTTAGAGATCTCAATTCAAAAGAGAAAGAGATCTTGCAATAGGGTTGTCCTAGGGGATTAAAGTAGACTAATAAAGGGGCTCATCACCAATTTTAGACTTGGAAACTATAATGAAATGCAAGATGCAACTCTAAACACTAATTGAATGCAAAGTACCACTAAATGGCCTAGAAAAGTGAATGAAATGAAATAGAAAACTGCAAAAAGGAAGGTGTGCAACTAGAAATCTAGAAATGGATGAATGGAGGTTTAGAACACTAGAAAATATACTTTAATTATGATTGGGACCCATTTTCCAAGTTGGGAGAATCAATCTAGAAACTAGAAAATTGTGCAGGAACAAGAATCTGCTAAATGGGTATCTAAATCTACAAAAACCTAAAATTTCACTAGAACTGGGACTCATTTTCCAGAAGTGGAAAATTAGTCAAATTGGTATTTTCTTAAACTTCAAATGCTAATCCTACTCTTCTCTATCTACTTTTTCCTTGATTGATTTTCATATCTAAAACCGTAATTTGCAACCTGTAGGTCTTCTCAAATGTTCTTCATGGTTTGATGAAAAAATTCAAAACTTTGAGCTGTTAACAACCTTTTCCCAATATTTCTCCTGAGGAAATCTACAACCTATATCAAACCCTTGCAATAAAGTTCTACAAATATGCTTGAGATGGCTGCAATGGATGTAGCTTTTGATTCTTTCTTGAATGATGTTGATCTTGAATGAAACACTTGCTTGAATCATAATCCCTACATCGCAATTGTTAGCACAATAACAAACATGATGAATGAAGTCCTTGAAATGATGATTGATGCTTAAACAATGCTCTAAAATGCTTGATAATATTCCCTTGAATGCTTTTGTGAATGCTTGTGAACACTTGATAGCTTTTTAGATTGCTAGGTCTAAAATATGAGTGAAAGAACCTTGTATTTATACTCAATTATGCAAGAACTCCAAAAATTACAACACTACAAACCAACATTGGATCTAGAAGAATAAAATCCTACCAAAAATTTGAATTAATTTTGATTTTGGGCCACATGGGACTCATTCACCCAAGGTGGAAAATGAGTTCCACTAGACTTAAATTTTGGGACCATTTTTAAAAAATGCTTAAAAATGTGTAAAACGAGGTTTGAAATGAAAAGATCTAGGTGGGACCCATTCTCCTAGGGTGGCGAATGAGTCCCAAATCACTAAATCTGGGCCATTCAAACCTAAAACACCTGAATTATGATTGGCTAATGATTGGTGTCGAGATTATCCTTGAAAGATACAGTAAATGAGGCTTGTAGATGAAAAATAGGGTGAATTAAAGCATAAGGAAGCCCAATTATTAATGAAAACCATAGAAAAATGTGAAAGTGTGTTACAACACTTTACAACACTCTAAATAAGGAAATATTAAAGTTACAAAGAGGTTTATTAGGTATCAGAAGGGCCCAATACCTAATGTGAATTTTTCAAACACATTACAACACTAAATCAAGGCACAATTAAGCCTAGTTCACAAGGAGGGCACAAACAAGAAAGGGAAAAGAAAAAATGTTACTTTTTATGTGACTACAATATTGCATTGTTTCATCATAAGGTTTAATTACCTAAATAGGGTTTGACCAAGGAACACCATTATTTCCTAAAAGGAAAACACTTTTTCTTTCTCTTTGTGTGATGGAAGGTTCATAGGTTGAAGAAAAAGTGGATTTGAAGCCCTCAAAAGTACTAAAATGACAAAGTTGAAAAATTTGTCAAAGTTGTCATGAAAATTTGTCAAGGCTCATGAAAAATTAGATCTAGAGCAAGATATCCAACCTATTTGAATGAAACCAGTGGGAAAGTGCTTATTTAATCCATCTTTAGAGGCTTAGAGAGTTTTGCATCAAAATTCTACTCTTGGGATACTTTGCGAACAAAACAATACACTTTGCAATAGTTTGGGTGTATGAGTCCCAATACTACCTTTTTACAAGTTTCCAGAAGATCCAGATCAATCATTGAGAGATTCTAGTTTTTTACTAGAAATCATAGTCTTTGACTAAACCACCCAAATTGGCGTATGAGTCTCGATGAGAATCAAACAAGATAATTTCAAGGTTTCAAAGCTTGTTTTGACCACATCTTTCTTCCAAGTACCCCTCTATTCATTCTTAATTTCTTATTATGATTTTTAGTTTCATTTCCCAGGTCATTTAGTTAGGTTTGCATAATATTTTCATCTTCTTATTTATAAGCCCTTTCTTGTTGGTGAACCCCCTTTTAGTCTTTAATCACAGCCCTAGGACACCTTATTGTAGATCTCTTTCCCTCATTTCCATCCCTAGATTGAGATCTTTAGGGTTTCCTTTAATGAAACTTGAAGGAGATTAGCGGAGGAACCCTAATCCCACTTTAGTTCTATCTCCTAAAACATAGATTGACTATTGTCAAGGTTTCATACCTTAAACACTTTATTTTCAAATCCATTTCATTCTCAACCATAGATTTAAATTATTTAATCTTATCAAGAGCTTCTAATTTTTCTTTGAGAAAGGTTATTGAGGTCATTCTAGAGTATTCATCTATTAACAATCAAAAATACCTATCACCTTGAGAGCTTATTATTTTGGTAGGTTCACATAGGTATGTATGTAGCAACTCTAGAAGTCCTATGGTAGATTATTCTTTAATTTTGAACCTCATCTTTGTCTATTTTCCAACCTGGCACTCTTTGAAAATTGTATTGATAAGATTTGTAATTTTGGCATGACTCTCACAACATGAGTAGAGTTAATCTTTACTAGGATATCAAAATTGATATGACACATTCTTTTGTTGGATAACTATCTTTCATTGATTAGTTCAACATAAAACACTTTCCACTAGCACCTTAGCTAATAAAAATTTCCTTCTATCCTTATTCCTACAACTAGAGTTTTGGAGCTTACTTTTCTAATTTCATAACCATCATCCTGAAACACCAGATTGTTTCCTTTGCTACACAATTTTCCTACAATAAGAAAACTATTCCAGAGACCCTTGAAATAAAGAACTGTAAATGATGATTTTGGTTTTCCCTCAAAATTCTTTGCTCCTCCTAGGGTTTTTCACCTAAAAGGAGAAAGGGAATTGGATGGGGTCCAAAATGCAAGGGTTTACACTCAAAGTCTATGTAAATTATATGTATTATTCCTAATTAATATGTCATAATGCTTTGATATGAAATTGAAATGATCTAGTGATGCAAAACTTAGAAAATGTAAATTGTTGGAAAACACAATGTGATATGCAGAAATGCTTACAAATGCAACTAAATGATGAAATGACAGAACAAAATGAAAGAGGGGCACCTGGAATCTAAAGTTTGATGTTGGGAGATTCTGGACTCCAAAAAAATTAATTGAAAATGCTGACTAGGACACTTACACCAAGTGGGGAGACTTAGTCCCAGTTTTGGGAAGCTTTTCTAGAACGAGAATTTGCTAAATGGGTATCCAAATATGCCAAAATCAATTTTCAGGCCCAAAAGTGGGACTAATTCACCACTAGTGGTGACTTAGTCCTACAAATTTTAGGAAATTTAGGATATAATCTGAAAGTCTCAGGTCTGCAATTTTTTTTTGATAGGTGTCCACACTTAATTTTGCAGAAAATGGGGTAGAAAGCCTCTCCAAGCTTGAACTAGGATTTTGTTGATTTGATTGACTTTATAGACTTGTTGACCACCTCTCAACACCTAATTGCTTGATATATCTTCAAACAAAAGTCTGCAAACACACATACTAAATGGAAAAAATGGTTGTGCTAGAGAATAAGGGTTTGCCTTGGTCAAATCCCACTTTGGTAATCAAACCATAAACAATGAAATGACATGAAAAAAGTATGATAAATAGATAACATGCAAATTTCATAAACTTACCACACCTTTGATGCTCAAAATCTAAAGATATGCAATGAAATGCTCCAATAGATTGACTTGATAATGCTTTGTTGCTTGAATAACTTGATGAATGCTTATGAATAAGGAGAGTGCATGAGGAGATTGTAGGAGATGTAAAATGAGGAGAAAAACACTTGTTTACATCCGACTTTATAAAAAAATTCTGAAAGTAACACATCACAGGTCGACCTCAAGGGTTAGAGGACAAATTCCCGCTAGAATTTTAAAATTATTTTGAGTTTTGTGCCAAAAAGGCCTAAGTCGCCCCTATTGGCTACTTAGTTGCACATAAAAAAATTAAGTGAGTGTTAGGAATTTTTGGGCATTAAAAGTTGTCCAATAGGAATATTCTCAAAAACATGTACTTGAAAATGGTCAAAAAGTACATTAAGGGGTCAAATAAAGCATAAGAGAGGTGGAAATAGTGAAATTAAGCCTAGAAATTTTTGAAATCTTGTTACAAGACTTTACAACAGTTCAATATAGGACTTAATAAGTGATGAAATGGTGATTTTTTCAGGTGAATTGAAATGAATAGATTCTAGAAAAGTGTAGAATGTTTTACAACACTTCACAAAATCTTCACATGACACCATAATTTTAATGTTTAGGACATAATGTGAATGTGTTGATTACATTACAACATTAAACCAAGACAAAATAAAGCCCAAGTCCATTAGAAAGACTCAAGTGAGTGTAAAAATTTCAACTATACATTTGTTGGTGACACAATAAGCCCCCACATTAGTGAGAGGATGAAATTGCTTCGAACTCTTGGTAAAGTAGCCCAACATGCATATCGAGAGGGATCCCAATGTACTCATCTTGGTAAGATGAAACAACAATAATCAAGAGGGATGATCAAACCCCTAGGATTAAGATTTCATGGCAAACCAAACAAAAGAATAAAGGGAAGACACATGATGGAGATAAGAAATGAAAGCTTCAGTACTCTGTCCAGCTCATTATGGATTAGATGTAGGTTGGTTGTTTGAAATAAGAAATGTGAACTCACTCTGGGGTGATGAAACTTATGATTGTTCGCTGGGTGAGAAGTCCCAAGTATACTCACTCTGGGGCCACAAAAAAATTGATTTTCTAGAGGGTGAGAAATCCCAAAAGGGGAGATACATACTCTAGTTGGTATGCACTCACAAACAAATAGGTGGCTATGGGGAAATTCATGCCACTGAGTGGGCTTCCCACTACCCAATATCAAATTTATACCTACCAATAACTTTAACAAGGTGCCACAAAGGAAAAATTTGGTTAAGCAAAGCTTCATATGCTTGGAGCTCATGAACAAATGCAAGGGTACCATAGGCATGCAAGTTGTGTTATGCAAGGTGGTAAAGATGTAAAATGTAAAATGCAAAAATGTAATGTATTTTTTTTTAAGAAGTCTTGTTAAGTTCATGTGAGGTATATAACTTAGGAAACATTATGTCTAATGTCTCCAAGAGAAGACCAATCAAAGAATAGTATATTCACAACTTACAGGATGTAGTGTGTCACATCAGGCCACTAAGAGGAATGCAATATACTAAGATAGATCATAAGTATGAAGGACATCACACCTAATGTCATCCAGAAAGTGACGAACGAATCATATGAAGTTAAAAGGATGCACTAAGAATGCAAAAAAGCAAATGAATTATGCTAATGTATGCCCCCCACTTTAAATGAATTGCTACACACCATTCTGTGAGCAATAACTTTAAAGTAACGAAGGAAAAATGAAAAAAATAAGACATGAGAGCCAACTCGGAAAGCCCCTATGCCAAGTCATATGTTTCTAAGTTAGGTTGTGTCATGTAAATGAGAAAGAGAACAAAAGAAAATGAAGTTTCCCCCCAAAAAGGAAAACACCAAACACATAAGGGATCTATGGATTTTGGGTTAGTATGTTTGTTGTTAGAATGTATTTATGAAATAACTCAAAACTGTCATTTTTCCCCAAAGCACATAGAACTGGAAGAATGACATGAAGAGAGAAAAAACAAAAGAAAAACAAAGTCTGTTTTGGGTCAACATGGAAGAGACATTGTGGTCTCAATGCTTTGCATCATCCCCAAAAGGAAATCACAAGTGAAAAGGGAAAATCAAAGGAAAAGATTTTGGGTCAACATGAAGGAGACATTTCAATCTCAATGACTAGTGTCATCCACAGAAGGAAAAGCACAAGAAGGAGACAAAGGAAAAAGGACAAGGGACCAATTGGGTCAACATGGAAGAGACATAGGGCATCTCAACGCTTTGCATCATCCCCAAAAGGAAAACACAAATCAAAAGTGAAAAAGAAAATGACCTTTTGGGTCAACATGGAAGAGACATAAGGTGTCTCTACACTTTGCGTCATCCCCAAAAGGAGAACACAAAACAATGTAGGACATATAGAGGAATAGAGGTAAAAAATAGGAAGTGTACAATGAGAGGGAACATGAAATGCACAGTATGGGGGAACACAATATGAAAATAAAATCAAAGAAAAAGGAAAAAAAGAATATAGTAGGCTAGTAAGGCGAATGCAAGTTAACCATCTAACAAGTCATCTACTTCCCAATCATTTTTAGTGTATTGCAAGGGTGGTTGATTGTCCAAAGGAAGAATTGCAAGTGTTGAACTAGAAGATGTGCCAGGTTCTTCACTTGGTATAGAAGATTTATCATTTAAGCTCATTATAGATGAAAATAAAGATTTTAGATCATTATGCACTTCTTCACCTATTTTTGTGATCTCCTCCTCATCATCATCATCAAGGTTGATTACGATAGTAGGATGATGGAGTATTTCTAAAGAAGGATGTATCAAAAGTTGTAGCTATTGGATCAGTTTATATTGTTTTTCGAGTTGGACTATACTATCTTGTGGGAGGTTAGGAGGAAGAGGGTGATAATCTATTGCCTCTGTCAAAGGTAGAGGTTGGTTTTCTTTATTTCTTTCATTATGTATTTGACGAGCAAGGAGATGATGGTGATGCCTATCCTCCCTAGCACTGCAGTTTTGTTTTCTCTTATTTTGAAGTTGTTGAGGTGTAAGAGAGGGTTGATTCATCATAGGTTCCTTTTCTTTCGGAGGGGGAAGAACAGAAGAAACTGAAGATGGGTCAATCACTTTCTCTTTAGCTTTATACATTTGTTTAATGCAAGGAGGCATGATGGGATTTGTTTCATTTTCTCTTGGGAATTTAAATGATGGAGGGGAAGTGTCTATGGTTGGGTGCTCATGAGGTTGGATTGTTTGTTCAATTTTAGACTCAGGCTAAAGCATGGTTTCATTCAGGATAGGAGTGGAAGTGGACGAGGACATGTTACAAAGAGAAAATCTCGCTATTCATTTGGCTTTGAACTTTTGATAGGCTATGAAAAAGAAGTCCTTATAGGGGGTGATAGGTTCCATAGGTTTAGGCCAAAAGGCTTCTAATGAAAAATTACCTTTAGAGGATAATGTATTAAAGCCACTATGGTGTATGGTAAATATTTCATTGCCATGAAGAAACTTCAAACATTTGTGAACAACTGAGGGAACTGCTTTCATCCAGCGGAGCTAGGGATGACCCAACTGTAGATGAAATTGATTTGATTGTGGAATAATTGAAAATGTTACATCCAAATTTTTTGGTCCTATTTGTAAGGGAAGCACAATCGATCTAATCATAGGGAACACAAAACTAGTATGTGTTTTAATCCATGTAGTTGGTTTGTTATAATCATGTTGATAAAGATCATGTAATACTAAAAAATCTTCGGTGATCATATTCTAGCCACAAGAAAGATCTATTAATATCCCATTAGCAGGTATATCATGGATTCTGTCAGCTATTTAAAGAGGACCATCAAGAATCTTTTTGAGTATATCATGAGAATAAAAAGTAATATCAAGAGATTTTTTGGTTGGGACCTTAGGACTCAGGATAACATCTATCACACCCACAAGTTCATCCATACGATTAACTTGGGTAACATTTGGAGTAATATCAAGTTGTTCATTATTTTTATCAATGTTCATCAACTAAGGGTTTGAAGGTTCACTAGCCTTGACAAATGAAACATTGTGTTTAGGCATGGGATTGGTAAAAATTTGTAAATTTTGGTTACGGGGTGCAACAAAATTATTACCTTGATCATTGACACTTGCAATGGATAGATAACCCAAATCAATGATGTCTTGAACTAGGTGTTTGAGACGCTTATAGTGTTCAGTGTCATGTTCATTTCGGTGATGAAAATGACAATAAGTATTTTTTTAAAGGTAGGTGGTAAAGGCTTGGTGGTATCAAGTGGTTTAACTATAGGAAAAGTGATCATTTGTTGTTGGAGCAATTGGTTCATTGTATTATGGAGGTATCAGGTAAGGGGGTGAATTGTCTCTTCGGATCCCCATAGGTATAGGGAACCACTACTTGAATAGCTTCCACTTGATTTGGAACTACTTGGGTTGGTTGTAGAGAAGGCTAATTGAACTGCAAAAGGCCTTTGTTTGGTTTTCTAAAGTTTTGCATGTTGTTTTGGTTGTTTTGCTCAGACTTCTCAACTCAATCAGAAGTGGAATTTGAATCATGACTAGAAACTGAGTTGTGATAGTCACAAAGGGCCATGCATAAATGTATGAATGAAGGAAATTTCATCATATTCAACTTATACTAAAGGTGAGTTTGCAAATTTTCAATAAAAATCATTTGCAAATGTAAATCTGGAAACTTGACATCAATTTGAGCATACAATGATTGATAACATGAAATGAAATCAGTTACTTTTTCATCTACATTTTTTTACATCGCATTAAATTAGCCATTGTCTTTTAAGGAGTCATATGGACTTGGAAATGACTTATCAAGGCATCAAAAATTTCATTGAATAATCAAATTGAATGATTGGGTAAGTTCGAAAACAACTCGATTGCAGTGTCCTTCAAGGTCCTAGGAAAATGTTTGGCTAAGAACTTATCATCGAGGAAAAATTCATTGCATAAGGCTATATAAAAATTAGCATGATTAGTAGGGTCTCCTTTACCTTTGTATTTCTCAAACCTAGTCATTTCAATTGCTTGTGGAATTTGTGTGTGTAAGATCTCAAGGGATAATGGACTACTACAAACATGATATGTGGGTGGAGCATTTTGACTTTGGCTAATGGTGAAGATTTGTTGTTGCATGGATGAGACTTTATTAAAGAGTTGTGTAATGATGGGATCATTGTAAGTGGTAAGAGTTTTAAGGGAAAATCGTGATGGAGTGTAGGTAATATTAGGGGAGGTGAAAGGTACACTAAGAGGGGTGAATGTGGAAGAAGGAATATTCAATGCCACAAAAGAACTAGGGATGCTAGTTGGAATAATAAAAGGAGGAGTCACATGGCTAACATGTTGCATAGTTGTTGTAACCTGAGGAGTGGTATAATTTGGTATGGATGCTATGGTTGAATGGGGAGGAATGTGAGATCCTCCTTGACTTACAACAATGTTCACTAGTTGGTATGTTGAAGGAATATGTTTATTGTATATCTCAATAATTTTCTTCATAACTTGTAGGGCATAATCACTTTCAATTAAATGATGAAGGTTTTCAATGCAAGGTATGGTGGTTGTGGAAATCTTTTCAAGGGATAAGTCTTGTTGTAAATGTACAAAATCCTCATGAATGTTAATCACCTTATCTTGCGCAATGGAACTAGTTTGTATGTCAACATGGATAGGATGGGAAGGTGAAGGCATGTGAGTGGTAGTATCCATTCCTAATGTACCATTGTCTATACCAGGAGTAGAAGCTCTTGAGATCCAAAGGTTTGCAATGAAAGTGTTATCATGGGAAGCCATGAGTCTATAACTTCATCTCACTAAAGTATTATCAATGGGGCACCAAACACTCATACAAGTATCACAAAAGATAGGGTGGATGAAAATTCAATACAATCTAGGAAAAATAAAATGTGAGAAGAAATAATTCTATAAACTAAAATAGAGATGAAGTACAAGAAAATAGAAGTACATAAAATACCCAAAAAATATCAAAAAATACAATGCAAAATATGCAAAACGACTAAGTCGCCCAGTGTGGCAATTCATTCCCCTTGATTTTTTTGTTTTTTTTCAAAAAATTTAAATGCAATTCTATGTCTTTCAGATGCACAAATGGAACTACAATATGTAAAAGCAGAGGTTTTGTGTTTTGCAATGCAAAAATGATACAATAATGCAATCTAGGTGAGCTTTTCACTAATGCAATGTTAAAACCATAGGATGCAATTTAATCAATGCAAGATGCAATGAAAATGAAACCTAGGATGCAATTTTCAAATTAGAAAGAAATATGTTCAAATGATAGGTTCACCAAAATGTAAACAATGATTTTGGTTTTCCCTCACAATGCTTTACTTCTCCTAGGGGTTTTCACCTAAAAGGAGAAAAGGAATTGGATGGGGTCCAAAATGCAAGGGTTTACACTCAAATTCTATGTAAATGATATGTATTATGCCTAATTAACATATCATAATGCTCTGATATGAAATTGAAATGATCTAGTGATGCAAAACTTAGAAAATGTAAAGTGTTGGAAAAGATAATGTGATATGCAGAAATTCCTAAAAATAAAAATAAATGATGAAATGAGAAAACATAATGAAAGAGGAGCACCTAGAATCTCAAGCTTGATTTTGAGAGATTATGGAACCCTCAAAAATTGACTGAAAATGATGACTAGGACACTTATGCTAGGTAGGGTGACATATCCTAGTTTAGGAAACTTTGTTGGAATAACAATCTCCTAAATGGGTATCTAGAAATGTCAAAATCCATTTTCAAGGCAGGAAGTGGGACTAATTCACCACTAGTGGCGACTTTGTCCTCCAAATTTTGGGAAATTTGGGAAAGAATCTGGAAGTCATAGGTCTGCACTTGATTTTGCAGAAAATGGGGTAGAAAGCCTCTCTAAGATTGAACTAGGATTGTGTTGAGTTGATTGAATTTGTAGACTTGTTGGCCACCTTTCAACACCTAATTGCTTGATAAATAAAAACACAAAAGTCTGTAAAAACACATGCAAAAGGGGGAAAATGGTTTAAGGTTAGAGAATAGGGGTTTCCCTTGGTCAAACCCCACTTTGGTAATCAAACCCTAAGCAATGAAATGAAATGAAAAGAGTATGATAAATAGATAACATTCAAATGTCATAAACTTACCACATCTTTGATGCTCAAACTTTGAACATATGCAATGAAGTGCTCCAATAGATTGACTTGATAATGCTTGATTTCTCGAATAACTTGATGAATGCTCGTGAATTAGGAGAGTGTATCAAGAGATTGTAAGAGATGTAAAATGAGGATAAAAACACTTATTTATACTTGATTTTATAAAAATTCCCCAAAAGTAACACATCATAGGCTGACCTCAAGGGTTAGAGGATAAATTCCCTTTAGAATTTTAAAATTATTTTGAGTTTTGTGCCAAAAAGGATTAAGTATCCCCTATTGGCGACTTAGTCCTACTTAAACAAATTAAGTGGGTTTTAGGAATTTCAGGGCATTAAAATTTGTCCAACGGGAATATTCACAAAAACACACTTGAAAGTGGTCAGAAAGTACATTAAGGGGTCAAATAAAGCATAAGAAAGGTGTAAATAGTGAAATTAAGCCTGGAAAAGTATGAAGTCCTATTACAATACTTTACAACACTTCAAAATAGGACTTAATAAGTGATGAAAAGGTGGTTTTTAGGTGAATTGTAATGAATAGAGTCTAGAAAACTGTAGAAATGTTTTACAAAACTTCACAACATCTTCACAAGATGCCATAATTTGAATTTTTTGGGACTTAATGTGAGTGTTTTGATTACATTAAAACATTAAACCCAGACAAAATCAAGCCAAATTCCATTAGAAAGACTCAAGTGAGCATAAAAATTTCAAGTATACATTTTTTGGTGACAGATTAAGCCCCCACTTTAGTGAGAGGATGAACTTGATTCAAACTCTTGCTAAAGTAGCCCAACATGCATATTGAGAGGGATCCCAATGTATTCATGTTGGTAAGATGAAACAACAATAATCAAGAGGGATGATCAAGCCCCAGGATTAAGATCTCATGGAAAACCAAACATAAGAACAAAGGGAATAGACATGATGAAGAAAAGAAATGAAAGCTTCGATCGTCTATCCAGATCATTGTGGATTAGATCTAGGTTGGTTGTTTGAAATAAGAAATGTGATCTCACTTTGGGACAATGAAACTTATGACTATCTATCAAGTGAGAAGTCCCAAGTATACTCACTCTGGGGCCATGGAACTTCTAGTTTTTTATAGGGTGAGAAAATCCAAAAGGGGAGATACATACGCTCATTGGTATGCACTCATAAACACATAGGTCGCTATTAGGAAATTCGTTCCCCTGAGTGGGCTTCCCACTCAACCATATCAAATTTATACCTCCTAATAACTTTAACAAGGTGCCATAAAGGAAAATGTCAGTTCTGCAAAGATTTGTATTTTTGGAACTCATGAACAAATGCAAGGGTGCCATAGGCATGCAAGTTGCATTATGCAAGGTGGTAAATCTATAAAATGTAAAATGCAAAAATGTAATGTACAATGTTCAAATGAGTCTTATTAAGTCTGTGCAAGGTCTATAGCTTAGGAAACATTGTTTCTAATGTCTCTAAGAGAGGACCAATCAAATAATAGTATATTCAAAACTTAGGGGATGCAATGCATCACATCAAGCCACTAAGAGGAATGTAATATGCTAATATAGATCACACTTATGAAGGACATCACACATAATGTCATCCATAAAGTGATGAACATATCGTATTAAGTGACAAGGCTTCACTACGAATGCAAAAATGCAAATGAATTATGCTAATGTATTCCCCCCACTTTAAATGAATTGCTAAACACCATTCAATGAGAAATTACTTTAAAGTAGCAAAGGAAAAATGCAAAAAAAGACATGAGAGCCAACTCAGAAAGTCCCCATGCTAAGTCATATGTTTCTAAGTTAGGTTGTGTCATATAAACGAGAAAGAGAACAAAAGAAAAGGAGTTTCCCCTCATAAATGAACACACCAAACACATAAGGGATCTATGGATTTGATGTTAGTATGTTCATTGTTGCAATGTTTTTATGAAACAGCTTAGAACTGTCATCATTCCTCAAAGCAAATAAAATTGGAAGAATGACACAAAGGGAGCAAAAACAATAGAAAAAAAAAAGTTCATTTTGGGTCAACATGGAAGAGACATTGTGGTCTTAATGCTTTGCATCATCCCTAAAAGGAAATCAAAAGTGAAAAGGAAAAATCAGAGGAAAATATTTTGGGTCAACATGAGGGAGAAATTTTGGTCTCAATGGCTTGTATCATCCCCAAAAGGAAGAGCACAAGAAGAAGAAAAAGGAAAAATGACAAGGGACCGATTGCGTCAACATGGAAGAGACATAAGGTGTCTCAATGCTTTGTGTCATCCCCAAAAGGAAAGCACAAATCAAAAGTGAAAAAGAAAAGGACCTTTAGGGTCAACAAGGAACTCTCTACACTTTGTGTCATCCCCAAAAGGAGAACAAAAAATAATGTACAAGATATAGTAGAATAGAGATACAAATAGAGGAAGTGTACAAAGAGAGGGAACATCAAACACACAATATGAGGGAACTCAATACACACATAAAATCAAATAAAAAGGAAAATGAAAAAGAAAAAAGGAAAAAAAAATGTAAAAAGTTCGTAAGATGAATGCAATTCAACCATCTAACAATTCATCTGCCTCCCAATCATGTTCAGTGTATTGCGAGGGCGTTTGACTATCCAAAGGAACAATTGCAAGTGTTAAACTAGGAGATGTACCGGGTTCTTCACTTGGTATAGAAGATTTATCATTTAAGATCATGGTAGATGAAAATAAATATTTTAGATCATTATGCACTTCTTCATCTATTTTTTTGATCTCCTCATCATCATCATCATCATCATCAACGTTGATTATGATAGGAGGACAAAGGATTATTTCTAAGAAAGAATGTATCAAAAGTTGTGGTTGTTAGATCAGTTAATTTTGTTGTGCGTGTTGGAGTATAGTATCTTGTGGTAGGTCAGGAGAATGAGGGTGATCATCTACTAATTTTGTCAAAGGAGGCGATTGGTTTTCTTTATTTTTTTCATTTTTCATTTGATGAGCAAGGAGACAACGACAATGCCTATGCTCCCTATCACCATAGTTTCATTTAATATTATTTTGAAGTTGTTGAGGTGTAAGAGCGGGTTGATCCATCATAGGTTCCTTTTATTTTGGGGGGAAGAATAGAAGAAATCGAAGAAGACATGTCAATCACTTTCTCTTTAGCTTTATAGACATGTTTAATGGGAGCATGCATGATGGGATTTGTTTCATTTTCTCTTGGGCGTTTAAATGATGGAGGGGAAGTGTCTAAGGTTGGGTGCTCATGAGGTTGTAATTTTTTTCCATGTCGGACTTAGGCTAAAGCATGGTTTCATCTACGACAGGAGTGGAAGTGGGTTGGGACATGTTACAAAGAGATAATTCGGTTATTTGTTTGGCTTTGAATTTTTGATAGGTTATGAAAAAGAAGTCCTTACGGGGGGTGGTGGGTTCCATAGGTTCAAGCCAAAAGGCTTCGAAGGAAAAATTACCTTTAGAGGATAATGGATTAAAGCCACTATGGTGTATGGTAAATATCTCATTTCCATGTGAAAAATTTAAACATTTGTGAACAACTGAGGGGACCGCTTTCATTGAGTGGAGCCAGGGATGAACTAGCCATAGATGAAATTGATCTGATTGTGGAATAATACAAAATGTTACATCCAAAAAAATTTGTCCTATTTGTAAGGGGAGTACGATCGATCCGATCGTAAGGCATGGAAAACTGATATGTTTTTTAATCCGTACAGTTGGTTTGTTATTATCATCTTGATATAGATCATGTAATACTAAAAACTCTTTCATGATCACATTCTCACCACAGGTGGGACCTATTAATATCCCATTAGTGGGCTTATCATAGATTCTTTCAGCTATGTAAAAGAGGACCATCGTGAAGCATTTTAAGTATATCATAAGAAGAAAAATTAATATCAAGAGATTTATTGGTTGGGCCCTTAGGAGGGATAACATCTATCACACCCACAAGTTCATCCATAGGATTAACTTGGGAAACATTTGGAGTAAATTTAGGTTTTTCATTATTTGTATCAATGTTCATCACCTGAGGGTTTGAAGGTTCAATAGCCTTGACAAATGAAACATTGTGTTTAAGCATAGGATTGGTAAAGATTTGTGCAATGAACTTATTTCCTTGATCATTGACACCCTAAATCAATGAGGTCTTGAGCTATGTGTTTGAGATGCTTATATTGTTTAGTGTCATGTCAATAAAGGCTTGGTCGTGTCAAGTACTTTAACGGTAGGAAAAGCAATCATTTGTTGCTGGAGCAATTGGTTCATTGTGTTATCAAGGGTATCGAGTAATGGAGTGAATTGTCTCTTCGAGACCCCATAGGTATAGGGCACCATTGCTTTAATAGTTGCCACTTGATTTGGAACTGGTTGGGTTGGTTGCAGAGAAGGTTGATTGAAGTGTAAAAAGCCTCTAATTGGTTTTCTAATTATTTGCACGTTGTTTTGGTTGTTTTGCTTAGACTTATGAGCTCTGTTAAAAGTGGAATTTTAATCATAACTAGAATCTAAGTTGTGATAGTCACAAAGGGTCGTGCATGAATGCATCAATAGAGGAAATTTCATCATAGTCAACTTATCTTGAAGGTGAGTGTGCAAATTTTCAATAAACATCATTTGAAAATGTGAATCTGAAATCTTGACATCAATTTGAGCATATAATGACTGATAATGTGAAATGAAGTCGTTACTTTTTCATTTGCATTTTTTTTACACTGCATTAAATCATCCATTGTCTTTTTAGGAGTCATATAGACTTGTAAATAACTTATAAAGGCATCCACAAGTTCATTAAACAATCAGATTGAATGATTGGGTAAGTTTGAAAACCACTCCAATGTAGTGTCCTTCAAGGTCCTAGGAAAAAGGTTGGCTAACAACTTATCATCGAGGAAAAATTCACTTCATAAGGTTATATAACCATTGACATGATTAGTAGGATCTCCTTTACCTATATATTTCTAAAGCCTAGGCATTTCAATTCCTTCTGGCATTTGTGTATGTAAGATCTCAAGGGATAATGGACTACTACAAACATGATATGTGGGTGGAGAATTTGTAAATTGTCTAATGGTGGAGATTTTTTGTTGCATGGATGAGACTGTATTAAAGATTTGTGTAATGATGGGATCGTTGTAAGTGGTATGAGATGGAAGGGAAAATGGTTATGGTGTGTTGGTAATATTAGGGGATGTGAAAGGGACACTAAGAGGGGTGAATGTTGAAAAAGGAATATTTGATGCCACAAAAGAATTGGGGATGCTAGTAGGAATAACAAAAGGAGTCACCTAACTAACCTATTGCATAGTTATTGTAACCTCAAGAGTGGTATACATTGGTATGGATTCTATGGTTGAAGGAGGAGGAAGTGAGATCCTCCTTGACTTACAACAATGTTTGTCGGTTGGGATGTGGAAGGAATATGTTTGTTGTATATCTCAACAATTCTCTTCATAACCCTTAGGCCATTATTACTTTCAATTAAATGATGAAGGTTTTCAATGGTAGGTATGGTAGTTGTGGAAAAAACTTGAAGGGATAAGTCTTGTTTTAAATGTGCAAAATCCTCATGAATGCTAATCGCCTTATCTTCCAGAATGACACTAGTTTGTATGCCATCATGAATAGGATGGGAAGGTGACGACATGTTAGTGGTATTATCCATGCCTGATGCATCATTGTCCATACCAGGAGTAGAAGCTCTTGAGATCCCAAGGTCTGCAATGAAAGTGTTATCATGGGAAGCCATGAGTCTAGAACTTCATCTCACTAAAGTATTATCAATGGGGCACCAAACACTCATACAAGTATCAAAAAAGATAGGGTGGATGCAAATTCAATACAATCTAGGGAAAATAAAATGCAATAAGCAATAATTCTATAAATTGACACATAGATGCAATACTAGAAAATAGAAGTATAGAAAATACCCAATTTCAGAAAATACAGAGCAAAATATGCAAAAGGACTAAGTCGCCCAAGGTGGTGATTTAGTCCCACTAATGATTTTTTGTGTTTTTTAGAATTTTTAAATGCAATTCTATGTCTTTCTGATGCTAAAATGGAATTATCCTATGTAAATGCAATGGTTTTGTATTTTGCAATGCAAAAATGGTGCAATAATGGAATCTAAGTGATCCTTTCACTAATGCAATGTTAAAACCCTAGGATGCAATTTAATCAATGCAAGATGCAATGAAAATGAAACCTAGGATGCACTTTCCAAATCAGAAAGAAATATGTTCAAATGACGAGTTCACCAAAATGTAAACAATGATTTTGGTTTTCCCTCAAAATGCTTTGCTCCTCCTAGGGTTTTTCACCTAAAAGGAGAAAGGGAATTGGATGGGGTCCAAAATGAAAGGGTTTACACTCAAATTCTATGTAAATGATATGTATTATGCATAATTAAGATGTCCTAATTCTCCAATATGAAATTGAAATGATCTAGTGATGCAAAACTTAGAAAATGTAAAGTGTTCGAAAACGCAATGGGATATGTAGAAATGCCTAAAAATGCAACTAAATTATGAAATGACAGAACAAAATGAAAGAGGAGCACCTAGAATCTGACGGTTGATGTTGGGAGATTTTGGAACCCTAAATAATTGACCAAAAATGTTGGCTAGGACACTTACTCTAGGTGGGGTGACTTAGTCCTAGTTTTGGGAAACTTTTCCAAAACGGGAACTTGCCAAATGGGTATCCAAAAACGTCAAAATCAGTTTTTAGCCCCTGAAAACGGGACTAATTCACCACTAGTGGCAATTTAGTCCTCCTACAAATTTTGGGAAATTTGGGACAGAATTTTAATTCGCTGGTCTGTACTTTCTTTTTTGACACGTGTCTGCAATTGATTCTATAGAAAATGGGGTAGAAAGCCTCTCCAAGCTTGAACTGATATTGTGTTGAATTCATTAACTTTGAAGACATTTTTATCACCTTTCAATACCTAAGTTCTTCATAAATATGCACACAAAAGTCTACAAACACACATACAAAAGAGGAAAAATAGTTGTGTTAGAGAATAGGGGTTTTCCTTGGTCAAACCCCACTTTGGTAATCAAACCCTAAACAATGAAATGAAATGAAAAGAGTATGATAAATAGATAACATGCAAATGTCACAAAATTACTACACCTTTCATGCCCAAAATCTAAAGATATGCAATGACGTGATCCAATAGATTGACTTGATGAATGCTTGTGAATTAGGAGAGTGTATGAGGAGATTGTAGGAGATGTAAAATGAGGAGAATAACACTTATTTATACATGATTTTATAAAAATTTCTTGAAAGTAACACATCATAGGTTGACCTCAAAGGTTAAAGGATAAATTCCTACTAGAATTTTAAAATTATTTTGAGTTTTGTGCCAAAAAGGACTAAGTCGCCCCTATTTGTGACTTAGTCCCGCTTAAACAAATTAAGTGGGTGTTAGGAATTTCAGGACATTAAAAGTTGTCCAACGAGAATATTCTCAAAAATAGAATTTAAAATGATCATATAGTACATTAAGGAGTCAAATAAAGCATAAGAAAGGTGTAAATAGTGAAATTAAGCCTAGATAAGTGTGAAATCTTGTTACAAGACTTTACAACACTTCAAAATAGGACTTACTAAGCGATGAAAAGGTGATTTTTAGGTGAATTGTAATGAATAGAGTCTAGAAAAGTGTAGAAATGTTTTACAACACTTCACAACATCTTCACAAGATGCCATAATTTGAATGTTTAGGACTTAATGTGAATGTTTTGATTACATTACAACATTAAACCTAGACAAAATCAAGCCAAAGTCCATTAGAAATACTCAAGTTAGCATAAAAATGTCAACTATACATTTTTTGGTGACACATTAAGCCCCCACTTTAGTGAGAGGATGAACTTGCTTCAAACTCTTGCTAAAGTAGCCCAACATGCATATCGAGAGGGATCCCAATGTACTCATGTTGGTAAGATGAAACAACAATAATCAAGAGGGATGATCAAGCTCCCAGGATTAACATATCATGGCAAACGAAACATAAGAACAAAGGGAACACATGGGACGAGTAAACAAAATGAAAAATTTGATCATTTTTCCATCTCATTATGGATTAGATCTAGGTTCGTTGGTTGAAATAAGAAATGTGAAATCAGTCTGGGGCGACGAAACTTATGACTGTCCATCCGATGAGAAGTCCTAAGCATACTCACTCTGGGGCTATGAAACTTTTGGTTGTTTATAGGGTGATGAAGCCCAAAAGGGGATATACATATGCTAGTTGGTATGAATAAATGAAATGAAAGCTTTGATCATTTGTCCATCTCATTATGGATTAGATCTAGGTTGGTTGTTTGAAATAAGAAATGTGAAATCAGTTTGGGGCGACGAAACTTATGACTATCCGTCCGGTGAGAAGTCCCAAGCATACTCACTCTGGGGCCATGAAACTTTTGGTTGTCTATAGGGTGATGAAGCCCAAAAGGGGATATACATATGCTAGTTGGTATGCACTAACAAACACATATGTGTCTATGGGAAAATTCATGCCGTTGAGTGGGCTTCCTACTCAACCATATGAAAGTTATGCCTCCTAATAACTTTAATAAGGTACCACAGGCATGCAAGTTGTGTTATGCAAGGTGGTAAATATGTTAAATGTAAAATGAAAAAATTTAATGTAAAATTTTCAAAGGAGTCTTGTTAAGGGTATGTGCAGGATCATCATGGAAAAAACAGACCCTTAAGTGGCAAAAAATTTAGAGAAATCAGAATTAGACAACTTGACGTAAAAACTTGAATAAGTTATCTATATTATTTCAAAAATATGTAAGAATAGAATCTATAGAAAAATGAATGTAGTTTCTAAACTACTAGGTTTATTTTAATAAAACAAATCTATTTGGTAAAAATTTGAAATTTCAATGCAGTAGTACTTAAATTTCAGGGAAAAAATAAGAAGTAGATGTCTGTCTAACCACCCTAACCACATAAAATGATAATATTTTTTATAAGATTTTAGATATAAGTAGAGGACTCATGTCCCAATGTGATGCATATTTTTTTTGTAATTTTTTTCTAAGTAAATAATTAAATATGATTTTTTTATTACAACTTTTAAAAAATATAAAAACTCGTATGTCTGACCACCTTAACTTGGTAAAAAATTCATGAAATTAAGTTCTCTTTTAATCCTATAGTAAGTGAAGTATAAAATGTGATGCATATTTTGGATTCAAAAAATGTGATACCGTTTGAAAGCTATAGATGTTTTTCAATCAGCCTATCAATTAGGACTTTAGTCATAATTCAAATAGAAAATAAATAATAATTATTTATTAAATTCAAAGTAAAGCATAATTTATATTGGTGGAAAGCTAAGAATCTCCTTTAAAAACCCTTTTTGTTTCATCAATTTTTTGTAAAAAAAAGTTGTTTGCCACATACCCTACACATACCCATTATATCGCCACTTTTTGGCCCATCATGATCCTGCACATACCCTTAAGTTGTTGTGAGGTATATAACTTAAGGAACATTTTTTTCTAATGTCTCCAAGAGAGTACCAATCAAAGAATAGTATATTCATAACTTAGGGGATGCAGTGCGTCACATCAGGCCACTAAGAGGAATGTAATATGCTAAGATAGATCACACTAATGAAGCACATCAAACCCAATCTCATCCACAAAGTGACAAACGCATCGTACGAAGTGACAAGGCAACACTAAAAATGAAAAAATGAAAATGAATTATGCTAATGTATGCCCCCCAATTTAAAGGAATTGCTACACACCATTCTGTGAGAAATTACTTTAAATTAGTGAAGGAAAAATTTAAAAAACAAGACATGAGAACCAAATCGGAAATCCCCTATGCCAAGTCATATGTTTCAAATTTAGTTTGCATCATGTAAACAAAAAAGAGAACAAAAGAAAAGGAGGTTAGCCCCCAAAAAGGAACACAAAAAACACATAAGGGATATATGGATTTGGGGTTAGTTTGTTCATTGTTGTAGTGTTTTTATGAAAGATCTCAGAAATGTCATCATTCCATAAAGCACATAGAACTGGAAGAACGTCACAAAGAGAGCAAAAAAAAAAGAAAATAAAAGTTTGTTTTGGGTCAACATGGAAGAGACATTGTGGTCTCAACACTTTCATCGTCCCTAAAAGGAAATCACAAGTGAAAAGGTGAAATCGAAAGAAAATATTTTGGGTCAACATGGAGACATTTTGGTGTCAAAGCTTTGTGTCATCCCCAAGAGGAAAAGAACAAGAAAAAGACAAAGGAAAAAGGACAAGGGACCGATTCGGTCAACATGGAAGATACATAGGGCATCTCAACACTTTCCATCATCCCTAAAAGGAAAACACAAATCAAAAGGAAAAAAAAAAAGGACCTTTTGGGTCAACATGGAAGAGACATAAGGTGTCTCTACACTTTGTGTCATCCCCAAAAGGAGAACATAAAGTTCAATGTACAACATATAGAAAAATAGAGGAAGTGTAAAAAGGGAGGGAACATCAAACCCACAGTATGGGGGAGCGCAATACTCACATAAAATCAAAGGAAAAGGAAAATGAAAAAATGAATATAAAAGGCTAATAAGTAAAATTCAATTCAACCACCTAACAAGTCATCTACCTCCCAACCATGTTCAATGTATTGCAAGGGCGGTTGACTGTCCAAACGAAGAATTGTAATATCCAAACTAGGAGATGTACCAGGTTCTTCACTTGGAATATATCATTTAAGCTAATAGTAGATGAAAATGAAGAGTTTAGATTGTTATGCACTTCTTCATCTATTTTTACACGATCTCCTCATCATCATCATCATCAAGGTTGATTATGATAGGAGGATGAAGTGTTATTTCTAAGGAAGGATGTATCAAAGGTTGCAGCTATTGGATGAGTTCATTTTGTTCTGCGGGTTGGACTATAGTATCGTGTGGCAGATCTAGAGAAAGAGGGTGATCATCTACTACATTTTTCAAAGGATGGGGTTGATTTTCTTTATTGTTTCTATTTTTCATTTGACGAGCAAGGAGATGATGATGAATCCTATGCTCCCTAGCATGGTGGTTCTGTTTAGGATTATTCCAAAGTTGTTGATGTGTAAGAGCGGGTTGATCCAACATATGTTCCTTTTCTTCTAACGGGGAAAGAACAAAAGAAACCAGAGAAGATGGGTCAATCACTTTCTCTTTATCTTTATATACTTGTTTAATGCGAGGAGGCATGATGGGATTTGTTTCATTTTCTCTTGGGAATTTAAACGATGGAGGGGAAGTGTTTATGGTTGGGTTCTCATGAGATTGGATTGTTTGTTCAATGTCTAACTCAGGATGAAGCATGGTTTCATCTAGGACAGGAGGAGTGGAAGTGGATGGGGACTTGTTACGAAGAGACAATTTGGTTGTTCGTTTGGCTTTGAACTTTTGATAGGCTATGAAAAAGAAGTCCTTATGAGGGGTGATGGGTTCCATAGGTTCAGGCCAAAAGGATTCTAAGGAAAAATTACCTTTAGAGGATAATGGATTAAAGCCACTATGGTGTATGGTAAATGTTTCATTGCCATGTGTAAACTTCAAAGATTTGTGAATAATTGAAGGTACAACTTTCATCAAGCGGAGCTAGGGATGACCCAGTTGTAGAGAAAATTGATCTGATTGTGGAATAATAGAAAATTTTACATCCAAAGTATTGGTTCCTATTTGTAAGGGGAGTACGAACGATCCGATCATAGGGCACATAAAACTAGTATGCACATGTTTTAATCCATGTAGTTGGTTTTTAACAATCATCTTGATAAAGATCATGTAATACTAAAAACTCTTTTCTGATCACATTCTTGCCACAGGCAGGATTTATTAATATCCCATTAGTGGGCTTATCATAGATTCTAATAGCTATGTAAAGAGGACCATTAGGAAGCTTTTTAAGTATATCGTGAGAATAAAAAGTAATATCAAGAGATTTATTGGTTGGGGCCTTATGAGGGATAATGTCTATTGAACCCTAAAGTTCATCCATAGGATTAACTTGGGTAACATTTGGAGTAATATCAGGTTGTTCATTATTTGTATCAATGTTCATCACTTAAGGGTTTGAAGGTTCACAAGCCTTCACAAACAAAACATTTTTTTAGGCATGGAATTGGTAAATATTTGTAAACTTTGGTTAGGAGGTGCAACAGACTTATTGCCTTGATCATGGACACCTGGAATGGATAGACAGCCCGAATCAATGAGGTTTTAAACTAAGTGTTTGAGACACTTACATTGTTTGGTTTCATGTATATTTTTGTGATGAGGGCTTGGTGGTATCAAGTGGTTTAACAATAGGAAAATTGATCATTTGCTGCTAGAGGAATTGGTTCATTGTGTTATGGAGGGAACTAGGTAAGGGGGTGAATTGTCTCGTCGGGTCCCCATAGGTATAGGGAACTGCTACTTTAATAGCTGCCACTTGATTTGGAACTGGTTGGGTTGGTTGTGGAGAAGGCTAATTGAACTATAAAAAAAGCTCTCTTTGGTTTTCTAAAGTTTTGTGTGTTGTTTTAGTTGTTTTGGTCAGACTTCTCAGCTCAGTTAGAAGTGGACTTTGAACCACGACTACAAATTGAGTTCTAATAGTCACAAAGGGCAATGCATAAATGCATGAACAAAGGAAATTTCCTCATAGTCAAATTATCTTGAAGGTAAGTGTGCAAATTTTTCATAAACATCATTTGCAAATGTGAATAAGGAATCTTGACATCAACTTGAGCATACAATGATTGATAATGTGAAATGAAGTCAGTTGCTTTTTCATCTGCATTTTGTTTACATCACATTAAATCAGCCATTATCTTTATAGGAGTCATATGGACTTGGAAATGACTTATGAAGGAATCCACAAGTTCATTGAATGATCGCATTGAATGATTGGGTAAGTTCTAAAACCACTCCAATGAAGTGTCCTTCAAGGTCCTAGGGAAAATTTTGGCTAACAACTTATCATCAAGGACAAAGTCACTGTATAAGGTTGTATAAGAATTAACATGATTAGTAGGGTCTCCTTTATCTCTGTATTTCTCAAACCTAGGTATTTTAATACCTTCTCCAATCTATGTGTGTAAGTTCTCAAGGGATAATGGACTACTACTAACATGATATGTGTGTGGAGAATTTTGACTTTGGCTAATGGTGGAGGATTTTTGTTGCATGGATGATACTGTGTAATGATGGGATGAAATTAAGTGGTATGAGGTGGAATGGAAAATGGTGATGGAGTGCAGGTAATATTAGGGGAAGTGAAAGGGACACTAAGAGGGGTGAATGTGGAAGAAGAAATATTTGATGCCACAAAATAACTGGGGATGCTAGTTGGAATAATGAAAGGAGGAGTCACATGACTAACCTATTGCATAGTTGTTGTAATCTAAGGAGTGGTATAAGTTGGTATGGATGCTATGGTTGAAGGGTGAGGAATGTGAGATCCTCCTTGACTTACAACAATGTTTGTTGGTTGGGATGTGGAAGGAATATGTTGGTTGTTTATATCTCAGCAATTCTCTTCATAACTTTTAGGCCATCATCACTTGGAATTAAATGATGAAGGTTTTCAATGGTAGGTATGGTAGTTATGGAAATGTTTTCAAGGAATAAGTCTTGTTGTAAATGTGCAAAATCCTAATGAATGCTAATCACCTTATCTTGTGCTATGACACTAGTTTGTATGTCAACATGCATAGGATGGGAAGATGAAGGCATGTGAGTGATAGTATCCATGCCTAATGCACCATTATCCATTATAGGAGTAGTTCTTGAGATCCCGAGGTCTGTAGTGAAATTGTTATCACAGGAAGCCATGAGTCTAGAATTTTGTATCACTAAAGTATTGTCAATGGGGCACCAAAAACTCAAACAAGTATCACGAAAGATAGGGTGGATGAAAATGCAATAAAATAGGGAAAATAAAATGTGAGAAGTAATAATTCTGTAAACTGAAATAGGGATGCAGTACTAGAAAATAGAAGTACAGAAAATACCCAAAAATTATCAGAAAATATGTTGCAAAATATGCAAAAGGACTAAGTCACCCAGGGTGGCGATTTAATCCCACTCTTGATTTTTTTGTGTTCTTTTAGAATTTTTAAATTCAATTCCATCTTTCAAATGCACAAATGCAACTACAATATGTAAATGCAGAGGTTTTGTGTTTTGTAATGCAATCTATGTGAGCTTTTCACTAATGTAATATTAAAATCCTAGGATGCAATGCTAACAATGCAAGATGCAATGAAAATGAAACCTAGGATGCAATTTTCAAATTAGAAAGAAATATGTTCAAATTATAGGTTCACCAAAATGTAAACGATGATTTTGGTTTTCCCTCACAATGCTTTGCTTCTCCTAGGGTTTTTCACCTAAAAGGAAAAAGGGAATTGGATGGGGTCTAAAACTCAAGGGTTTAATCTCAAATTCTATGTAAATGATATGTATTATACTTATTTAAGATGTCCTAATGCTTTGATCTGAAATTGAAATGATCTAGTGATGCAAAACTTAGAAAATGTAAAGTGTTGGAAAACACAATGTGATATGTAGAAATGCCTAAAAATGCAACTAAATGATGAAATGAAATAACAAAATGAAAGAGGAGCACCTGGAATCTAAAGCTTGATGTTGAGAGATTTTGAAATCTTGAAAATTTGACTAAAAATGCTAACTGGGACACTTACGTCAGGTGGCGTGACTTAGCCCCACTTTCGGGAAACTTTGCCAGGACGAGAACCTATTAAATGTGTATCCAAAAATGTCAAAAAAAAAAAAATTGGCCCGGAAGAATTACTAATTCACCACTAGTGGTAACTTAGTCCCCCTACAAATTTTGAGAAATTCAGGACAAAATCTGGAAGTCTCAAGATTGTACTTTCTTTTTTGACAGGTGTCAACACTTGATTCTATAGAAAATGAGGTAGAAAGCCTCTCTAAGCTTAAAATAGGATTTTGTTGACTTGATTGAATTTGTAGACTTGTTGAACACCTTTCAACACCTAATTTCTTGATAAATCTAGACACAAAAGTCTACAAACACTCATGCAAAAGGGGAAAAATTGTTTAGGGTTAGAGAATGTTGGTGTAATTAATTATTAATTACACTTTGCATAAGTTTACTTAGGCATTATTTATTTCCTAGGTTTTAGGATCTCATCTTTATCTTATCGAGCTATCTTGTTGCTCAAGATAAGATTAGGTTTAGGAATCTTTTCTTTTATAAAGCAAATAATCTCTTGTAATTAATTGGTCTTTTCGAATATATCAAATTGCATGTTTTTATGCAATCTCTTGCTTTTTCGTTTTTCTCTTCTGTGGAAGGTATTTTATGGTTTGCAATCAGATCTTGGCTATTCTAACATGGTATGAGAGCCTCGATTCGCAGCCCCTTCTCAGCATTTTTGGAGGATTTCGTTGCAAAGCTCGTTCGGAGTCCCTCGAGGGTTTCAATCCTTGAGTACATTTATGCAGCATCTTGGATCAGATCGGGGTTTTCCGTTGGATTCAGAGCGCTGGAAAAAGTCAGAAATGGCTTTCGTTTTATTCATTTTCATCACCGATTGCCAGATCTGCGAGGGTTGTAAGATCGGTGATTTATCTGTTAGATCTGGGGGTCGCCTGATTTTCGAAGCACTTTGGGCCCAAACGGACCTCGCCGTTGGATTCGCAGCGCCCAAAAACCCCTATTTCCATATAAAATTTGTCCAGTTTGGACAAAATCGTCCGGAGAGGCAAAATTTTTTTGCCCAAGGGCCGTACGGCCCCCAGGCACGCATTCCGAGGTTCAGATTTCGAAAAAAATTCAAAAAAGTATTAAAAAAATTAGAAGTTTTGGGTAAATCCGGCGCCGCCCGTTATAAAGGGATGAGCCACCGGGCGGCCACCGGGCGGCCACCATGCGGCCGCCGGTGCACCACCGCAGCCGGTGGCTCCCCCATGCAGCACCGGCGAGGTTTACTTCAGCCCCCAACGCCTAAACTCTCCGCCCAGGTCCTATGGGCGTCCAGAACCCAAGCCGCAGCCCCTACCGAGTTTCCAGCTCCGCTCCCCGTTCACATGGGTGACCAGGGGCTGCGGCCCAGGAGCCAACCGCCAGCCCCCTGGTCCGCCCATGTGACCAAGGGCCGAACTTTTTCAGCCCCTGAGGGCTTACTAGAGACCTTATTGGGCAGTTTTGAGCACTTTCACGGAAACGGGCACAACTTGGGCATACGGCGTCGTTTTTTTGCAAACGAGATATTGCCGGAAAGCTATTTCCGAGCTCTACGCAATGGTAGTGGTTTTGTTTTCTGGTTTTTCCATTTTGATGTTTTTTTCTGCCTCGGAAGTCAGATGTTGCTGTTTTCACTCCGGGACACATATCTTTTCACTCGCTTGTCCGTTTTTCGCGATTTTCACAGCATCGGAAAGCTGGTTTCGGCCTCTATACAGATCTGAGGTCATTTCCAGAAAATGTATAACTTATTTTAGGCATGCATTCATTTTTGTTTCGTGCTCTAGGTTTGCATTTTCACTCATGTTTCTGTATTTTTTGCATCATCTCCTTATGCAATCATTGGGTATTGTAATAACGAACTGATATAAAGTTCCATTCAGGGGGGTTTCATGCATAATAATCTGATTAGGGTGTTTTTTTCACTTTGATCCCATATTCCATCTTGTTTTGATGGCAACTCACATGAGTCTATCTGGTCTCTTAGTTTCTTTTGGCCACAATTCTTGTCTTGCTTGACACATGTCGGATTCATTGGTTCACACTTCAGATTGAGAGCCTATGGTTAATGATCCACATTGGATCCATCTCAATTTGAGGGCCATTTTTTTGTGGTTATTGTTCCAGAGTCTTTTTTTTGGTACTCCTTCCCATGGAAGAGTTTCAGTCACAGTTTGGCATCGGCATCGAGATACATGGTTTCCAGATTTTGTCATCATTATGGGTTCATATTTTCATCTATTGTTGCTCACGATTCCAGAGTTGTTCCCGTTTGGAGATTTCGAGTGTTCCGTGGCATCGGGTCTTCTGTTGCTTTATCATGATTCCTTGAGTCAATCAGTGACTCTCATCCGGTTTCAGTAGTATACAGAAGAATATTTCCTTGCTTGCCTATATCAAGTTCCAGTGTTACTCCACAGAGTTCTTCCAGTGATTCTTCGCAGTAGTTCATCTCACTGAGGGGGGTTTCTCTCTCTTTGCATTTGTACATGAGTACCTCATCAGGCCTTGTTTCCGGGACTCATATTTGCATAATAATCTACTTCTCCCTAAGTTGCACTTATGGGGGGGTGTTGGTGTAATTAATTATTAATTACACTTTGCATAAGTTTACTTAGGCATTATTTATTTCCTAGGTTTTAGGATCTCATCTTTATCTTATTGAGCTATCTTGTTGCTCAAGATAAGATTAGGTTTAGGAATCTTTTTTTTATAAAGCAAATAATCTCTTGTAATTAATTGGTCTTTTCGAATATATCAAATTGCATGTTTTTATGCATTCTCTTGCTTTTTCGTTTTCCTCTTCTATGGAAGGTATTTTCTGGTTTGCAATCAGATCTTGGCTATTCTAACAGAGAATAGGGGTTTGCCTTAGTCAAACCCCACTTTGGAAATAAAATCCTAAACAATGAAAAGAAATGAAAAGAGTATGATAAATAGATAATAATAAAATTTCATAAACTAACCACACCTTCGATGCTCAAAATTAGAAGATATGCATTGAAGTGCTCGAACGATAATGCTTGATTGCTTGAATAACTTGATGAACGCTTGTAAATTAGGAGAGTGTATGAGGAGATTGTACGAGATGTAAAATGAGGACGAAAACACTTATTTAAACTTGATTTTATTATAATTTCCTGAAAGTAACACATCGCAGGCTGACCTCAAGGGTTAGAGGATAAATTTCTGCTAGAATTTTAAAATTGTTTTGAGTTTTGTGGCAAAAAGGACTAAGTCGCCCTATTGGCGACTTAGTCGCACTTAAAAAAATTAATTGGGTGTTGGAAATTTTGGGGCATTAGAAGTTTTCCAATGGGAATATTCTAAAAAACACACTTGAAAAAAGTCAAAAATTACATTAGGGGGTCAAATAAAGCATAAGAAAAGTGTAAATAGTGAAATTAAGCATAAAAAAGTGTGAAATATTGTTTTTGAAAAGGAAAAAAATAGGTTTTACAAGGACCTGAAACTACAAAGTTAAAACATAAAAAGATAGAGCATAAAAAGTTTGATCAAACAGTCAGCTGTCCCAAAAAGGAAATGTCAGCACAAAGAGACAATAGGGTCCAGAAAAAAGGACCGCCAAAAAGCCAGAAACAACCATCGCAGCACTACTCCAAGGTGTTCATCAACTCCTCGGCTTCCTTTTCAACTTCATTCATATTCTATAACCCCTGCTTGAGGATTTGAACCGTGTGTGGAGAAGCAGGGGCCTTCCTCTTCGTATTAGCCTGGGTATGAGTCAAAATCCCTTCAGCAACAAATCTGCTACAACCTTTGTCCGCATCCAAGTCCATGACCAGTGAGCCCTTTTGATTTTTTTCTAACTTTTCCACCATAGCATTGATGATAATGGTATTGTGCCTAGCAATTTTGTAATTATTCGCCACAGTGGCCTTGATATTTTGGCCAATCTTGGACATATTGCACTCGAGCCTAGTCAATCTTTCCTCCTGTGACTATTGTCTTATTCCCGGTAAGGGGGTGTCCTGTCCCTCATTCTCATTACAGCTCCGGCTAATCTTCTACTCCAGTTCCATGAATTTGTTGCTAAGATCTCTATTACAGCCATTCAAGTCACAAACTTCCTTCTGGGTCCACTTAAGAACAGTGAAAAGGCCATCCGTACTTTTTTCCGCCACACTCATTATGTCCTCATTTCTGAGGTTATTCAGGGCAGAATTAATTTCATCCTGATCAGGGGAATCTTTAGGGGCATTCACAAATCTTCTAGATGCAGGGGCACTAGGGGCCGACTCTTTACTGACCATAGGTTTATCAGAAAGAATTTCCATAGAATTCCCAGAGTACGAAACTAATTTCGTAATCGAGGTACCTTTAAAACCAGAGACCAAACCTAGGGTAGGGCAACCAGGAGATGGCTGGGGATTAAAACAAGATGGTGAAGCAAAATCCAGGATAGGGCAATCATGCGAAGGCTGCGGATTAGGACAAGAAGGTGGAGCAAAACCTATAAGGGCATTCCGACAAGAAAGGGACTGGGGGGCAGTGGTTTTAGAACCAACAAGGGAAAAAGTAGGAGGGGCCAGGGGATCGTTCTCCCTGCTACTTTATGTATCCTCATCATCCAAATCCCCAACATCAACAATTTTAGGCAAAGCAGGTAAATTTTGATAACCATACGCCCTGGTGAAGCGCCTGTCAACCGTGATATACTCCATAATGACTCTTAAAACTTTCCTCCAGATTGATTTAATGGACTCCACATCAAAATAGCTATTGGAAACCTTAACCAGCTTAGCCTTCTCCTTGTCTTGTTTAGTAAATCTTATGACCACTTCATCAGAGAACCGCCAGTCCTGATAAAATTTCACACCCTCAGTCGAAAGACCAGTAATCTCACCGATAATTTGCTCATTCAGCTTAACATTCCTACCAAACAACACAATCTCACCATTTTTCTAGTTTTTGGCAAAATAGTCCAGCGCCATCTCCTCAATACCATGGAGCTTTTCCAAAAACGGGACTAAACCTCCCTTTTCAAAATTTTCCCAAGCTTTAGCATTCTTTCTGTGCTCTTGAAAGTAGCTCGGCTCAACACGTTTTCTCTCTCCCCCCATCTTCAAAGCTCTGTTATACCATACCCTACAGTTGCTCTGGGTCCCGTTAATACATATTTTGCCAGACACCCAGAAAGTGTGCCAGAAACTCTTCTTGAAAAGGAAAATGATGTAGGTCCCATCAAATGTAATGAAATCAATGTACCTGATCTTTATCCGCTTCATCATGGTGAAGACAAACTTCTCTTCCATTCATCGAATCATAATAAATTAGCACTTTCACCTCAGAATGGAGGTAGTCATTCTTCCTCCACGTGTTTTCCCCACCCTTCTTAACCCCTTCATTGGCAAAATGATAAGTACCATTTACGGCTTCTTTGTAGGTGTGGAAACTTTCACTTTTATTCGAATTTACTTAATAAGGCAATTGTATCTTTCATCCACTTTTAATGGTCCACAAGGGAGGGGTAATCCCAAGAATGAAATTTATTATATTCATAGAATCACCCTCAAGCCAAAGACATTTTGTGTTCATCTTGAAAGCTAAGTTAACCGCATGATAAGCCCTTACAGCTTCCCCAACATGGTTAGTTTGGGTGCCGTCATCTCTAGAAACCAAAGGCAAAGCCCACTGTATTGTCCTTAAAACACACTACTTGCCCGGCTTTCGGGGTTGCCTTTGTTTTTAACACCATCAAAATTAACTCAATGACGTTTCCTTTCCTTCCAAATACTCCATGACACAAAAGGTAGAACAAAAGACCAGAGCCTATGCACAAAAGGGTTTTTTGACGGAGCTTTCCACTGCAAGAAAAAGTTTTCGACCGAAGCAGGGGAAACCAAAACCACTTCAAGAAGCACAATTTTTTTTCCCCAGATGTGCGAAACAAAAGGAAAATGAAGGAAAAGATGATTAACAGTCTCAGCATCATTCCTGCACATGTAGCATCTGTTAGGTAATTGAATTCCTCTTTTACCAAGATTGTCCAAAGTGAAAATCTTATTCTGTAGTATTATCCAGTAGAAAATATTGATTTTAGGAATCAAAAGATTAATCCAAGCCTTAGCCCAGAAGGGCGGAGGCCCCCCCCATCAGACTAACCAACATAGAAGTAGCAGAAGAAACTGAAAAAATGCCAGATGGATTGTCTATCCAAACAACAAGATCATCCGCCTGGTGTTGAACCAGTCTTAGAGCCCTAAAGGCAGATTGAACAGGGCTAAGGTCCATACTGATGGTCTTCAAATCAACCCAATCCCCATTCCTCTAGTAATCTTTGACCAAGTCCCTGAATTCCCTTTTACAATCATTCATCCATTTACTGAATTTCTCATTTCTGATTAAAGGATCCTTAAAAATCCATCTGTCTTCCCAAAACCTAACATAATTTCTTTTTCCAACCAACCAACCAGTTCCCATTTCCAGCAACTTTCTACCTCTACTCATATCATTCCAACATACAGACCCATGAGGTAAAAAAGAAGAATTTATAACATCATTAAGAGACTCACAGTTGCTAAAATATTTGTCTTTTAAGGTATCTCACCATTCCCCTTTCAAAGTAAGAGTTCTCTAAAGTTGTTTAGCAAGAAGGGACAGATTCAACACTTTAATTTTCCTTAAGCCTAGGCCACCTCTCGATTTAGGTCTGCAAACTAGATCCCAACCAACAAGTGGCATTCTCTTCTTATCCTCCACACCAGACCATAGAAACCTCTTTTGAATTTTTTCAATAGCCTCAGCGTATTTAGCAGGAATTTTAAATAAACTAAGAGCATACACAGGAAGTTTTTGCAAAGAAGCCTTAAGGAGCTGGATTTTTCCAGCTTGACTAAGAAGAGCTCCTTTCCACCCTAATAGCTTCTTATTGAATTTTTCAACCAAAGAGATCCAAAATGAATCCAAGGGTTTAATGCAAAGAGGAAAACCAAGATAGGTTGATGGTAGAGGCTCAATTCGACATCCAAGAATCTGAGCAAGTTTAACTTGTCTATGCTCAGGAGTGTTGAGGAAGAAAATTGAACTCTTAGCCCTATTAACAACTTTCCCAGAAGTAGACTCATAAAGATTCAGAATCCTTTTGAAAGTCTTAGCTTCAGCCATAGTAGATCTTCCCATGAGAATGGTGTCATCAACAAATTGTTGGTGGGAGCAGGTTAGAAGAGAAGAGGAAGATCTTAGACCAACAAGGGATCTTTGAACAATAAGCTTTTTAATATTTCTTCCCAAACACTCAGCCAAAATTGTAAACAGAATAGGAGAGATAGGATCTCCCTGTCTGAGACCTCTAGAAGTCTGAAAAAACCTCGAAGGCGACCCGTTCACAATGATAGAAGAAGTAACCGTCGAAACAAGCTGGTTCACCATCTAGATGACTCTATTATTAAAACCAAACTTGACCAGGATTTTAAATAAAAAAATTCAATCTACCCGATCATAGGCTTTGGAAATGTCCAATTTAAGAATGAACCCTTCAGTCTTCGAGACCATTAAAGAATGTAAATTCTCATGAACAGTGATAACAGAGTCCAGAATGTACCTACCTGGCACAAAACCATTCTGCTGTGGAGAAATCATTTGAGGAAGCAAAGAAAGCATTCTTGTAGTTAAAACCTTCGAAATAATTTTATAGATAGAATTGCAAAGGTTGATTGGCCGAAAAACTTGAAACTCTGAAGCCCCAAGTTTTTTTGGAATAAGGACCACAAAAGTAGCATTAATTTCTTTCAAAAGACATCTTGATCCAAAGAATTCTTTGACAGCCTTCTCAACATCCAACTCAACAATTTCCCAGAACACTTGGAAGAAGAATAAAGGAAAACCATCAGGTCCAAGAGCTTTATTGCCATCAAAAGAGAAAACGGCTTTCCTTATTTCAGACTTGGAAGGAATAGCAGTGATAATAGAATTTTCATTATGACCAATCACCTAGGGTATAGCCTCAAGCAAGGAGTCTTGAGCATCAGGTACAATCTCTCCATTACAAGAAAGAAGGTTATTGAAAAAAAGAACAGCCTGTTTCTTGATATCCTCTTCCTCCTCAAACCTAGTCCCATTTACATCAATGTAAGCAATTCAATTAGCAGCCCTATGTTTTGAAGCAAACAGATGAAAAAATCTAGTGTTCCTATCTCCCTTAGTCAACCAAGACACCCTAGATCTTTGCTGTCAAAAAACTTCCTCTTTAGCAATGATGTCATGCAATTAAGTGAGAAGTTCATTTTCCTTTTCTCTATAATTATCAATGTACCCCCATTTCTGGATTTTAGCCTGGATCTCCTGAAGTTTACCCTGAATAAGTGATGAAAAGGTGATTTTTAGGTGAATTTCAATGAATAGAGTCTAGAAAAGTGTGGAAATTCTTTACAACACTTCACAACATCTTCACAAGATGGCATAATTTGAATGTTTCAATTACATTAAAACATTAAACCTAGACAAAATATAGTCAAAGACCATTATAAAGACTCAAGTGGGTGTAAAAATGTTAACTATACATTTTTTGGCGACACATTAAGCCCCCAGTTTAGTGAGAGGATGAACTTGCTTCAAACTCTCGCTAAAGTAGCCCAACATGCATATCGAGAAGGATCCCAATGTACTCATGTTGGTAAGATGAAACAACAATAATCAAGGGGGATGATCAAGCCTCTAGGATTAAGATCTCATGGAAAGCCTAAACATAAGACAAAGGGAACACAAATGAATAATAAAATAAATGAAAGCTTTGATCATCTGTCCATCTCGTTGTCGATTAGATCTAGGCTAGTTATTTGAAATAAGAAATGTGAACTCACTCTCAGGAAATGAAACTTATGACTATCCATCGGGTGAGAAGTCCCAAGTATACTCACTCTGGGGCCACAGAAATTTTGGTTGTCCACAAGGTGAGAAATCCCGAAAGGGGAGATACATACGCTAGTTGGTATGCACTCACAAACACATAGGTGGCTATGGGAAAAGTCGTGCTGCTAAGTGGGCTTCCCGCTATACCATATCAAATTTATACCTCCTAATAACTTTAACAAGGTGACATAAAGGAAAATGTTGCTTAAGCAAAGCTTCGTATGTTTGGAACTCATGAAAAAATGCAACGGTACCACAAGCATGCAAGTTGCATTATGCAAGGTGGTAAAAATGTAAAATGCAAAAATGTAATGTAAAATGTTTAGAGGAGTCTTATTAGGTTCATGAGAGGTCTATAACTTAGGTAACATTGTGTCTAATGTCTCCAATAGAGTACCAATCAAAGAATAGTATATTCAATACTTAGGGGATGCAGTGTGTCACATCAGGCCACTAAGAGGAATGTAAAACACCAAAAAGTGATGAATGCATCATATGAAGTGGCATGGCTGTACTAAGAATGCAAAAATGCAAATGAATTATGATAATGTATTCCCCCCACTTTAAAAGAATTTCTACACACTGTTTTGTGAGAAATTACTTTAAATTAGCGAAGGAAAAATGTAAAAAACAAGACATGAGAGCCAACTCAGAAACCCTCTATGCCAAGTCATATGTTTCTAAGTTAGGTTGTGTCATGTCAACAAGAAAGAGAACAAAAGAAAAGGATGTTTCCCCCCAGAAAGGAACACACCAAACACATAAGGGATCTATGGATTTGGGGTCAGTATGTTTGTTGCTACAATGTTTTTATGAAAGAGCTCACAACTATCATCATTCCCCAAAGCACATAGAACTAAAAGGATGACACAAAGAGAGTGAAAACAAAAGAAAAAAAAAAGTCCATTTTGGGTCAACATGGAAGAGACATTGTGGTCTCAACGCTTTGCATCATCAGCAAAAGGAAATCACAAGCAAAAAGGCGAAATCAAAGGAAAAGATTTTGGGATGAAGGAGACATTTCAGTCTCAATGCCTTGTGTCATCCCCAAATAGAAAAACACAAGAAGAAGAGAAAGGAGAAAGGGCAAGGGATCAATTGGGTGAACATGGAAGAAACATAGGGTGTCTCAATGCTTTGTATAATCCCCAAAAGGAAAACATAAATCAAAAGAAAAAAAGAAAAGGACCTTTTGGGTCAACATGGAAGAGAGATAAGGTGTCTCTATACTTTGCATCATCCGCAAATGGAGAGCACAAAACAATGTAGGACATATAGAACAATAGAGGTACAAATATAGGAAGTGTATAGGGAAAGGGAACATCAAATGCACTATATAGGGGAACACAATATGCAGATAAAATCAAAGAAAAATGAAAAAGAAAAAGAAAAAGGAAAAAAAGAATATAAAAGGCTATTAAGGTGAATGCAAGTCAACCATCTAACAAGTCATCCACCTCCCAATCATGTCTAGTGTATTGCGAGGGTGGTTGACAGTCCAAAGGAAGAATTGCAAGTGTCAAACTAGGACATGTACTAGGTTCTTCACTTAGTATAGAAGATTTATCATTTCAGCTCATGGTAGATGAAAATAAAGAGTTTAGATTGTTATGCACTTCTTCATATATTTTTGCAATTTCCTCATCATCATCATCATCATGGTTGATTACGATAGGAGGACAAAGGGTTATTTCTAAGGAAGGATGTATCAAAAGTTGTGGCTGTTGGATCGATTCTTTTTGTTGTGTAGGTTGGACTATAGTATCTTGTGGCAAGTCAGGAAGAAGAGGGTGATCATCTACTACTTTTGTCAAAGGTGGAGGTTCATTTTCTTTATTTTTTTCATTTTTCATTTGACAAGCAAGGAGATGACGACGATGCCTACATTCCCTAGCACCACGGTTTCGTTTAATCTTATTTTGAAGTTGTTGAGGTGTAAGAGAGGTTTGATCCATCATCGGTTCCTTTCCTTCCAGAGGGGGAAGAATAGAAGAAACTGAAGAAGACATGTACCAATCACTTTCTCTTCAACTTTATACACTTGTTTAATGTGAGGAGGCATGGGGGGATTTGTTTCATTTTCTCTTAGGTGTTTAAACAATGGAGGGGAACTGTCTATGGTTGGGTGTTCATGAGGGTGGATTGTTTTTTTAATGTCAGACTCAGGCTAAAGAATGGTTTCATCTAGGATAGAAGGAGTGGAAGTGGACGGGGACATGTAACGAAGGGATAATTTGGCTATTCATTTGTCTTTGAACTTTTGATAGGCTATGAAAAAGAAGTCCTTATGGGGGTTGATGGGTTCCATAGGTTCAGGCCAAAAGGCTTCTAAGGAAAAATTAACTTTAGAGGGTAATGGATTAAAGCCACTATGGTGTATGGTAAATATCTCATTTCCATGTGGAAACTTCAAACATTTGTGAACAATTAAGGGAACTTCTTTCAACGAGCGGAGCTAGTGATGATCCAACTGCAAACAAAATTGATTCGAGTGTGGAATAATAAAAAATGTTACATCCAAAGTCTTGGGTCCTATTTCTAAGTGGAGTATGATCGATCTGATCATAGGGCACACAAAACCGGTATGTGTTTTAATCCATGCAGTTGGTTTGTTATAATCATCTTGATAAAGATTGTGTAATACTAAAACCTCTTTTGTGATAACATTCTCACCACAAGCGAAATCTATTAATATCCCATTAGTGGGCCTATCATATATTTAGTTGAATATGTAAAGAGGACCATTGGGAAGCTTTTTAAGTATACCATGAGAAGAAAAAGTAACATCAAGAGATTTATTCATTGGGACCTTACGAGGGATAATTTCCATCGCAGCCACAAGTTCATCCATAGGATTAACTTGGGTAACATTTGGAGTAATATCAGGTTGTTCATTATTTGTATCAATGTTCATCACCTGAGGGTTTGAAGGTTCACTAGCCTTGACAAATGAAACATTTTTTTTAGGCATGGGATTGATGAATATTTGTAAATTTTGGTTAGGAGGTGCAACGGAATTAATGCATTGATCATTGACACCTGCAATGGATAGACGACCCGAATCAATGAGGTCTTAACTAAGTGTTTGAGACACTTACATTGTTTGGTATCATGTCCATTTTGGTGATGAAAATGACAATAAGCATTTTGTTTAAAGGTAGGTGGTATACGATTGGTGGTATTAAGTGGTTTAACAGTAGGAAAAGTGATCATTTACTGCTGGAGAAATTGGTTCATTGTGTTATAGAGGGTATCAGGTAGGGGGGTGAATTGTCTCTTCATGTCCCCATAGGTATAGGGAGCCACTACTTTAATAGTTGCCACTTGATTTGGAACTAGTTGGGTTGGTTGCGAAGAAGGTTGATTGAACTATAAAAGGCCACTATTTGGTTTTCTAAAGTTTTACGCATTGTTTTGGTTGTCTTTCTTAGACTTCTCAACTCAGTTAGAAGTGGACTTTGAATCACGACTAGAAATTGAGTTGTGATAGTCACAAAGGGTCGTGCATAAATGCAGGAACCAAGAAAATTTCATCAAAGTCAACTTATCCTGAAGGTGAGTTTGAATTTTTTTGATAAACATCATTTGCCAATGTGAATCAGGAATCTTGACATCAATTTGAGCATACAATGACTGATAACGTGAATGAAGTCAGTTACGTTTTCATCTACATTTTGCTTACATTGCATTAAATAATCCATTGTGTTTTTAGGATACATATGGACCTTGAAATGATTTATGAAGGCATCCAAAATTTCATTGAATGATTAGATTGAATGATTGGGTAAGTTTGAAAACCACTCCAATGTAGTGTCCTTCAAGGTCCTAGGAAATTTTTTGGCTAACAACTTATCATCGAGGAAAAAGTCACTGTATAAGGCTATATAAGCATTGACATGATTAGTAGGGTCTCCTTTATCTCCGTATTTCTCAAACCTAGGAATTTCAATTCCTTGTGGCATCTATGTGCATAAGATCTCAAGGGATAAGGGACTAATACAAACATAATATGTGGGTGGAGCATTTTAACTTTGGCTAATCATGGAGACTTTTTGTTGAATGGATGAGACTGTGTTAAAGAGTTGTGTAATGATAAGATTGGTGTAAGTGGTATGAGGTGGAAGGGAAAATGTTGATGGAGTGAAGGTAATATTAGGGGAAGTGAAACCGACACTAAGAGGGGTGAATGTGGAAGAAGGAATATTCGATGCCGCAAAATAATTGGGGATGCTAGATGGAATAATGAAAGGAGGATTCACATAACTAAATTGTTGCATAGTTGTCATAACTTGAAGAATGGTATAAGTTGGTATGTATGCTATGGTTGAAGGAGGAGGAATGTGAGATCCTCCTTGACTTACAAAAAATTTCATTGGTTGGGATGTGGAAGGAATATTTTTATTGTATATCTCAAAAATTCTCTTCATAACCTATAGGCCATCATCAATTTCAATTACATGATGAAGGTTTTCAATGGCAGGTATGGAAGTTGTGGAAATGTTTTGAGGTGATAAGTCTTGTTGTAAATGAGAAAAAACCTCATGAATGCTAATCATATTATCTTGCGGAATGACACTAGTTTGTATGTCAACATGCGTAGGATGGGAAGGTGAAGGCATGTGAGTGGTAGTGTCCATGCCTAATGCACCATTGTCCATACCAGGAGTAGGAGCTCTTGAGATCCCAAGGTCTGTAATGAAAGTGTTATTGCGGGAAGCCATGAGTCTAGAACTTCATCTCACTAAAGTATTATCAATGGGGCACCAAACACTCATACAATTATCACAAAAGATAGGGTGGATGCAAATGCAGTACAATCTAGGGAAAATAAAATTCAAGAAGCCATAATTCTGTAAATTGAGACAAAGATTCAGTACTAGAAAATAGAAGTACAAAAAATACCCAAAAAATTATCAAAAAATATAATGCAAAATATGCAAACGGACTAAGTCGCCCAGGGTGGCTATTTAGTCCCACTAATGTATTTTTGTGTTTTTCAAAAAAATTAAATGCAATTATATGTCTTTCAGATGCACAAATAGAACTGTAGTATGTAAATGCAGAGGTTTTGTGTTTTGTAATGAAAAAATGATGCAATAATGCAATCTAAGTGACCTTTTCACTAATGCAATGTTAAAACCCTAGGATGCAATTTAATCAATGCAAGATGCAATGCAAATCAAACCTAGGATACACTTTTCAAATTAGAATAAAATATGTTCAAACAACAGGTTCACCAAAATGTAAACGATGATTTTGGTTTGCCCTCACAATGCTTTGCCCCTCCTAGGATTTTTCACCTAAAAGGATAAAGGGAATTGGGTGGGATCCAAAATTCAAGGGATTACACTCAAAGTCTATGTAAATGATATGTATTATGCCTAATTAATATTTCTTAATTCTTTGATCTAAAATTGAAATGATCTAGTGATGCAAAACTTAGAAAATGTAAAGTGTTGGAAAACATAATACGATATGCAAAAATGCCTAAAAGTGCAACTAAATGATGAAATGACCAAACAAAATGAAAGAGGAGCACCTAGAATTTGAAGCTTGATGTTGGGAGATTTTGGAATCCTTAAAAGTTGACTTAAAATGCGGACTGGGACACTTACGCCAGGTGGGGCGACTTAGTCATAGTTTCAAGAAACTTTGTCAAAATGAGAATCTACTAAATTGGTATCCAGAAATGTCAAAATCAATTTTCAGGCCCGGAAGCGAGACTAATTCACCACTTGTGGTGACTTAGTCCTCCTGCAAATTTTTGGAAATTCAAGACAAAATCTGGAAGTCTCAAGTCTGCACTTTCTTTTCTAACAGGTGTTTGCACTTGATTTTGCAATAAATGGGGTATTTTGCCTCTCCAAGCTTGAACTAGTATTGTGTTGACTTGATTGACTTTGTAGACTTGTAGTCCACCTTTCAACACCTAATTACTTGATAAATTTTCACACAAACACCTGCAAACACACATGTAAAAGGGGGAAAATGGTTGAGGGTTAGAGAATAGGGGTTTGCCTTGGTCAAACCCCACTTTGGTAATCAAACCCTTAACAATGAAATGAAATGAAAAGATTATGAGAAATAGATAGCATACAAATGTCATAAACTTACCAAACCTTTGATGCTCAAAATCTAATGATATGCAATGAAGTTCTCCAATAGATTGACTTGATAATGCTTGATTGCTTGAATAACTTGATGAATACTTGTGAATTGGGAGAGTGTATGAGGAGAATGTAGATGTAAAATGAGGAGAAAAAAATTTATTTATACTTGATTTTATTAAAATTTCCTAAAATTAACACATCACTGGCCAACCTCAAGGGTTAGAGGACAAATTCCCACTAGAATTTTAAAATTATTTTGCGTTTTGTGCCCAAAAGGACTAAGTTTCCCCTATTGGTGACTTAGTCCTAGTTAAACAAATTAAGTGGGTGTTGGGAATTTTGGGGCACTAAAAGTTGTCCAATGGGAATATTCTCAAAAGCACACTTGAAAACGGTAAAAAAATACATTAAGGGGTCAAATAAAGAATAAGAAAGGTGTAAATAGTGAAATTAAGCCTAGAAAAGTGTGAAATCTCGTTATAAGGCTTTAGAACACTTCAAAATAGGACTTAATAAGTGATGAAAAGGTGATTTTTAGGTGAATTTTAATTAATAGAACCTAGAAAAGTGTAGAAATGTTTTACAACACTTCACAACATCTTCACAAGATGCCATAATTTGAATTTTTAGGACTTAATGTGAATGTTTTGATTACATTACAACATTAAACCCAGACAAAATCAAGTCAAATTCTATTAGAAAGACTCAAGTGAGCGTAAAAATGCCAACTATACATTTTTTGGTGACACAAGAACATCATCTATCTTATGTTTGCCATCAAAACTAACTTAACCTTTTCCAAAAATCTTAGTAAATGTGTCATCACCAAACCTAACAAACCACCATCATATTTTTCAAGTTTAACAAACTTACTCTTATCAGGTATATCATATGATTTGAGCATTCACTTTCAATATCCAATACTTTCTCTCCTCTCTTGCATGAAAGGCAACGAACATAGTTCCATCAATATTGTGACCTATTTCTTGAGAAATTTCCTTCACATATCTTTTAGGATTAGTTGAATTAGTTCTAACATTCAAAACCTTTGTACCATTATCTTCTTTAACATAATAACTCTTCTTGAAATATTTGTCTTTATTAGGGGAAAACCCCCGATTGCCATTCATGATCCGATTGCCGTTTACTCCTCATTCACGTGTCCCCCCAATATTCGTTTACATTTTAGTCATTAAAATGTTGTAGTTATGCCAATAAAAAATTAGACATTACACCAATATATGTTCACTACTTAGTATGTAACCAACCAACAAAAAAAAACAAATTTAAACATATATTGGTACAATTATGTTTTCAACACAAGTCAACTTGCACAAAATAAATTCATTTATGAATTATAAAAGGTACACTGATGTTTACAATAACCACTCCATGCAAGTGGCTTAAAGCTTCTAGTGCATTGTATTTACATGTATACATAAACAGTTAATGGTGCATAATGTCACATAATTTAAAACATTATAAACAGTTAATGGTGCACATTTTGACATAATACAAAACATTGAACAACTTTATGAGCTATCAGTTGCACAATCACCCACACATCCCTTGACATCTTCATGCACTAACTCCATCTACTTTTGGTACCTGCATAAACAGTTAATGGTGTAAGGCTCCCTAATATACCAAAAAACATAGTATAATTCAATATTCAATATAATATTTTCTATTTAAGTACTCACTGGTTACATTTGTTTCAATATTCAATATAATCTTTCTGTTTAAGTACTCACTGGTTATATTATTTTCAGCCATATTGTTCTACATTTTTGTTTGTTTGTTTCATTATTCTATATACTCTTATATTTATCAGGCATAATGTTTTATTTATTCAATATATTCAGTGTTTACATTATTATCAGGCTTAATGTTTACATTTATGTTGTATGTTTCATTGTTCAATATAATATTTTATATCTATGTACTCAATGTTTCCATTAATTTCAGGCATACAAATAATTTTGCTTTCACTCAGCTATTCAACTTTGCATTATTTAATCATATCATAGTTACATTATATTATATTTATGTATTCAGTGTTTACATTATTTTCAAGCATACCAATAATTTTGCTTTCAGTTAGTTGTTCAACTTAGCATTATCCATTATTTAATCATATTGTAGTTACATTTTTTTCACCTGCATTCATCATAAATCAAAGATTATAATAGCAGCATTATACCATACATCAAATATAATAACATCAACATTACCCATTTTTTAATCATATCACAGTTATATTCTAAATCCGTCTTTAATAATGTGTAGGGTTTCATCATAGCAGATTGTATATATATATATATATATAATCTAATAAGAATGTGTAGGGTTTCATCATAGTAGATTGTATATATATATATATAAAATCTGATAAGAATGTGTACGGTTTCATGATAGCAGATTGTATATATATATATATATATAAATAATCTAATAAGAATGTGTAGGGTTTCATCATAGCAGATTGTATAGATATATATATAAATCTGGTAAGAATATGGTGTTTGATTGCATTTTGGCATCTTTAAAAATCATTTCTGTGTATGGCATGAAGGGTTTGACTATAATCATTTCTATTTACATGTGACTGTCGACTGGTAGAAAAATGATCCCTCGTGAATTATTTTGTCTTATTCTATCATACTCTTATCAGAATGTAGACATACATACATACATACATATATACATACATACATACATACATATACATACATATATATATATATATAGTCATGCCATGTATTGTTTCCTCATATCAAGCTGTGTAGAGTTTACATGTGACCAGTACAAATTTGATAGACCAGTACAAATTTGATCCACCTCTCACCAGAAAGATTTTTTGTTCAATAGTGGATTTTTGTTGGATTCGATGGTGTTTGATTGCATTTTGGCATCTTTAAAAATCATTTTTGTGTATGGCATGTAGGGTTTGACTGTAATCATTTATATTTACATGTGACTGCCGACTGGTAGAAAAATGAACCCTCATGAATTATTTTGTCTATGTCATTGACTTTTTGACTGCTATGCCTTTTTTTGACATTATTCTATGAAGTAATCACATGTAATGTGATTTAAACAGGACATTGACAGAATTTTGACCAAGTATCATCATGAAATTTATTGGGTATATAATAAGATACTTAATCTTCAAAGATTTTTTCATTTAATCTTATATGGAGCTGCATAAACATCTGCACCTCTCTTCACCTGCAAGATTGCTTGTTTAACAGTGGAATTTTGTTGGGTTTGACGGTGTTTGAGTGCATTTTGGCATTTTTAAAAATCATTTATGTGTATGCCATTAAGGGTTTGATTGTAATCATTTATATTTACATGTGACTGCCGACTGGTAGATAAGTGAACCCATACGTGTGGTTTGATGAAGGCATATGAAGACAATGATATACTCTTATCAATTATCAGTGTCAAAAATTAATGGAACTACATGTTAATTATCAGATTAATTATATATACACACATAGACACATACACACATATATATAGCTATATATGTACATACATATATGCATAACCATTTATATGTATGTACATATACACCTATCAATATATATATACATGCAGACATATAATTAATCTAATACTAACTAATCTCATAATTACTATATACTATTGCTCATTTCATCTAACTTTCAGATATATATAAAAAGACACATTTTTTAGTATTACTAGGTCATTGCCAAAGTAAAGTCATAGACTTTACCTGTCATTAATGTTGAATGTCTTCTGTTGATTGCGGATAAGTCCTTGCATTCCTGCCATTGAGAGACCAATGCCAATAAATATATTCCTACAATGAAATAAGCATCTGATAAGAAAAGTATTTATTTATGAACATGTGTATACCAGAAAATGTAAACATATCATGAAGCATTCAGAGCAAAATGTCCCTATAGAGTTTGTTGTGTTAACAAACACAGCTTTTTTGGTATGTTGATAATCCACATGCTTGATTCACCTCTCCACGCTCCCGCTTGCCTGCAAAATAATTGTAATAAATAGGGGTAGTACTTGGTACTCGTAACATTCCCACATCAAATCATCCTTACAATATTGCATGCACAACAATAAGAGTTTTGATTGGAGCATTAAAATCCACAATGTTTTGATCCATGGTATGAAGCTGAAATTAATAGTGTATTACATATGATGGCACCATATATGGCAGAGTGCAATAGAATGGACATATATATACATATATATGTATGTGTATACATGTATATATATATGCATATACATGTACATCTATATAAATATACATATATTTAGTGACAACCATTGCACAAATTTATTTGACAGTGTGTATTGTGCATATACTTTGTGCCACAACTTTCCATAAATATATGTATATCTATATAAATATGCATGTCTATGTATA